>JACSYO010000328.1:37500-55000 GCA_016806645.1 Ophiodon elongatus | reverse complement strand
ATGTCTGATGGTGAGAGCTCGAGAGAGTATATTTCATGTATGCCGAATCCAAGAGTGTCCTCTTGAGTCTCTGGAAAAGCACTTACTTACACTTCTAATATGTTGAATCTCCGTTTATATAAAAGTCAGCGTGAAAATGCCACATTTCTAGATGGAGTTAGGGAGGCTGGAGACACACTTATACATGTGGCCACTAGATGGAGGTAGAGTTCTGTGTGACCCTTTAAATCGATGTTGACATTGTATAATCAATAAGATACTGAACATTCCAGTTCCTCCTGATTTTGCTGTTTTGTTATTTTAATTTAAGTCTCACGTGTTTACACCCAGGATGCGTGCAAACTGCGCATGCGTCCTGGGTGTGTCAAAGGGATGCTGTTTCCTTGGGAGTGAGTTTAAACCGGCGGCACTATCAGCTGGTTTCAGGTTCGGCACACCCAGTCCTGATAGCCCCCAAAACCTGGTGTTTCCTACTGGTCTCACTCAGATAGTGTTGGGAGTGTTGGGTTCGAAGGGAGTTGAATGAGCTGCATCAAATACTAAAGATGAGTTATGGTTATTTTGGGTGGGACACTTTATGGATGATGATCATTTAAAAAAAAAAAAGAATAAATAAAAAAAAAATTTCCAATTAATGATAAAGGCACTTTCTAATATAGTTTAATATGAACCATTTTTTTTTTTTTTAAATGTGTACGTCTTTACTTTATATATCATAAAGCCTTTTTTTATGAATTTTATTTTTTACAAAATGAACCAAAAAAGAAGGAAAAGAAAAGAAGATATTAGGTTGATAATAATGAGAATAAATACATAAAAAATGTAAGTAATACCCTCAAAACTGATCTCTGTACATTATACACAGAGCACATGATGCATGAGTCACTACATTTATTAAAGGTTGACAGGTGCATTACCCCCCCTCCTTCACAGGTACAGTAGCAGCCTGTGTATTGGGCTTTTTACCCAGGATGTGTGTGTGTTCAGGACGCCTGTTGCTCAAGGGATCTTGATAAGCATACTTGTGCATGTGGCTGCAGCAGCAGAGCTCCCTGAAGGACATACTGAGAGAGTCTGTCATAACCACAAGAAGATGTCAAAGACTGTTGCAACTAAAGGGAAATAATAGCAGACACCCTTTTAGTTCAGGCCGCGACAAAGTTCTGCAAATTAATATGACCTTAACGAGAACAAGAACTGCCTTGTTGCTCATGACAGGAACGCCAGAAATAAATAGATTTATATATATATATATATATATATATATATATATATATATATATATATATATATTTATAATTATATATATATTATATTATATATATATTATTATATATATTATCATATATAATTATATATACATATAATATATATATATATATATTATATATTATTATAATTATATATAATCACAATTATATATAATAATAATATTATATATTATATTTATTTATTTATTTGTGGGAACTTAACTGTAGCTTCGAGTGCCTCCGAAAGTCATAAATATGAAATAATCTGTGGCCCACTAGCTTCCACAGTGTGATTGTTTGTCTTCCGTGCAAAAAACAACAAGAAAAACACAATAATTTAAAATCTGAAAATAAGTGGAACAACTACATTTGAGACCATACATGTAAGAAGATATGTCTGAAACATTTCACCACTGCAACAGATATTTTAGTGTCTTATAACAGTAAAAACATTCACTCACATATTTAAGCTATTGTATTGTATATTAATACGTATTTTATAGTTTTTTGCACTTTATTTATATGTATTTTTTGCTCAAAGCTGCTGTAACAGGACAATTAATATCCATCTTCCTATTAGTGAAGAATCCCTGTTGTTTTATGGTGCAGTGACCTCTGTGAGCCACTAGGTGGAGAGCAGAGGCGCCGCATGGCCACATGCTCTCAGATACAGGAAGTTCAAACACATGGACACAGAGAGAGGTCCTTTATCTTCTACCTTTTCAACAATAAAATAAAATAAATAAATAAATATGATTTCACTTTTTGATACGATTTGGAAGGACATGCTTGGAGAACTCTCAAAAGTATTTAATGTTTTTGCCTCTGTGATTATATCATCATGCAGTTGTTGTTTTTAACCATTTTTCATTCATTATTACGTATTTCTATTATGTATTAAGTTTTAACTAAATCTTATATCAAATATGTTTTATACTTTTGTCGCTGATATTTCTTCCATTCTTTGGAAAAGTATTAATATTATAATTATTATTATTAGACAGACAGACATATTATTTATTATTATCATATGTTGAAATTATCTTTTATTGTTTTAACTAAATCTTATTTAAATCTTATATATATATATATATATATATATATATATATATATACTATATAATATAGTATATTATATAATAATATAGTATATATATACTATATATATATATATATATTATATATAATATAATAATATATTGTATATATACTATAATAATATAGTATGTATATTATATATATACTTTTGTCGCTGATATTTCTTCCATTCTTTGGAAAAGTATTAATATTATTATTATTATTATTATTATTATTATTATTAGACAGACAGACAGACAGACATATTATTATACAACAATCGTAATGTTGTATTAATATCCTATTAATAAAAATTGAAACTGTCACAATAAAGCCACATTTTATTTTATTTTATTTTATTGATAGATTTATTGATATGTGCCATTCATTGTTTTTACAAAATCTTCCATTGTTTTCAAAATATTTACACAAGATACTTTATCTGAGATATATATATTTATATATATATATAAATATATATATATATATATTTTAGACAATTGTTTTGTATATAATATATATATATATATTATTATTATATATAATTATATATATATAATTATATATATATACATATATTATGATATATAATTATATATAATATATATATATATATATATTTTAGACAATTGTTTTGTATATAATAATATATATATATATATTTATATATTATATATAATTATATATATATACATATATTATGATATATAATTATATAATATATATATATAATATATATACATATATATTTATATATATATGTATATATTCATATAATTATATATATATTCATATATTATGATATGTAATTATATAATATATATATAATATATATAATAATATATATATTTATATATATATTATTATATATAATTATATATATATATACATATATTATGATATATAATTATATATAATATATATATATAATATATATATATATATATATATATATATATATATTATAATAATATATAAATATATATATATTTTAGACAGTTGTTTTGGCAAGTGAAATCAGCTCCTTGACGTTATGGCCCCCGTGTAGAAGAACGACGTCCTGAATATATCGACGTCCTCTCCTTCCACCTCCGTGAACTCACGCACCGAGCGCCCACAAAAGGCCCCCCGGAGCCCGTCGTGCTTACGGGGCAAATCCGCTATTTAACCCGCTTTCAACCGTGATGTGCTGACCAGCTGCTGACTCGTGTTTTCATCCCGGTGGCCCATTGCCGTTTCCCTGGCGATTACACCGCTGAAGGCCCCGGGGAGCCGGACAATGCCCGGAGCTTTACATGTCACCAGCGTCATCGGACGCGAAGAATGGGACGCGGCCATTGAACCAGATATGGGCCTGTTTACAGTGAGGGGCCTCGGCGGGTGGGAGGGTGTGTGTGTGTGTGTGTGTGTGTGTGTGTGTGTGTGTGCGTGTGTGCGTGCGTGCGTGTGCATGTGTGTGTGTGTCTACACGGCAATACCTACAGGGGACCGTCAATGTAAACCCTCCGCTGTGTGTTTAGAGATTATGGGGTCCGAGGGTGTGTGACAGACACACAGAAGTGTGTTTTTTGGCGGTGACATGAGGGGAGGGGTGGAGAGGGGAGGGGGGGGGGGCATCCAGTCGCACAAAAAACACAACACACTCGGGTGTGTGTTCTTGATGAGCAACACACTCGGGTGGAGTAACGGACGGCGAGGGGTCTGTCGTCACGCCGACGCACACAGTCTGCCTTTTTAAAAAAAACAAACAGATGATAACGGAGGTTCAAACGTGTGATAAAGATCTTAAGAACTATAAATGAAAACTCTCACAAAAGTGTTTTTTTATTCGCATTCACGCGCTCTTCGCTACATGTAGCTTATAAAGGCGACGCTTGTTGAGCGGAAGGCGCTCGGGCCTCTAACGGGACTTTTTGAGGAGCGATGAGCTCCACATATTGTTCCCCAAACAAAACAAAAAACAAAAAAAGACGTGTGTCCAAGTTACTTTGGAGCCGTGTTACTGAGACATTTTGGGATATGTCTAGTGTTTTAAATTTTACATTTAAATGTGCTAAAAGATGTAGTGAAGGGAAGTCTAACTCTAGAAATGCTCCCAATCTCAAAATGTGTGATCATAACTTTACTTACTTTACTTTAGTTTACTATTTTTTACATGTTTTTCACGTTTTTACATGCAAATATTAAGTTATATTGAGATGATAATTTGCCTCTGAAATAAGTACGTTGGCTATTAGCATCTAGATTTAAAGGAAGTTAAACATTTTGGGAGATCTGTTTAGTCGCTTTCTTGCCGAGAGTTACATAATATTTATTATGCATTCTCTCTCCTGGCCACCAGGGGGCGACTCCTCTGGTTGTATAGAAGCCAAAGCTTCATGTGTTAAAGCTGCATTCTCTCTCCTGACCACCAGGGGGCGACTCCTCTGGTTGTATAGAAGCCAAAGCTTCATGTGTTAAAGCTGCATTCTCTCTCCTGACCACCAGGGGGCGACTCCTCTGGTTGTATAGAAGTCTATAGAAAATGACTCTACTTCTCTCTTGATTTATTCCCTCAGTAAACATTGTAAACATGAGTTTATGTCTCAATCTCTAGTTTCAAGTCTTCTTCAATACAGCATGATGTTCATTTAGTAAATTATGGTCCATTTAGAGTCAAACAGACCATAAAGAGGGGATGCTTTAGGGCGGGGCTACGAGGTGATTGACAGTCAACACCAGAGTGTTTTCGGGTTCGTGAGTCGTCTGTGTTTTCGTCTTACAACTTTAACCCTTTCACAGTGTGTCGCCTAAAACTTCTACTTCTCTCTTAATGTATTCCCAATCTGTGACGTCGCGGTGACGACTTCCACTTGTAGTCTATGGTCTTAGCCACTTGTTAGCATCCGCCACTTTACTTCTTAAGTTGATTTTACCTGAATATTTAAGTTGACTTTACTTCTTAAGTTGATTTTACCTGAATATTTAAGTTGACTTTACTTCTTAAGTTGATTTTACCTGAATATTTAAGTTGACTTTACTTCTTAAGCTGATTTTATTTGAACATTTCAGTTGACTTCACTTCTTAAGTTAATTCGTTCATGGTGTTGTGCTCATGAAAAGTGACGGATATAAATGGGTAAAAAAGCTTCCGTGCACCTGATAAGTCGCTGCGTGAAGCGGATGTTGGCAGATAATCCAACAAGCACTTTGCTTTACGCATTAAGAGGCTTTTAAACTACCCCAAACAAGTGCAGACATATATGAGCTTCATTTGTAAACCTCATGTTTTTTTAATAAAGTCAAAGCATCATGATTCTGATGGCGAGTCTACGAAGCTTTTCACACTGGAAGCTGGAAAAACCTGTTTTCTGTGAATGAATCACCGTGTGTCGGCTCCGCCTCCCGACCCAGGTCTCTCCAACAATAATGTGCATATTTGTGCTTTATGCTACTTGTTGTATATATTATGCATTTTTCTTATTTTCTTATTATTATTCTATTCTATTTGTTGTCTATATTGTTCTTATCTTATCTTCCCTGTATGTAAAAACACTGCTGTAGCGAAAAAATGTACCCTTGCGGGATTAATAAAGTATATATCTATCTATTTATCTATCATATTACTGCGCAGGTAAAGGACATTTTTATACTTTTAAACCAGCTTGCCAGATTTTCCATATCGTCAAACATCAAGGCACCAAAATAAAAGATTGGAGGAACATTGGGATTCAATTCTCCGTTATTAAAAAAGGTCAAACGTCTCTTAAACGCGTCAAAATCCTGTGTCACATATGAAAAAAATACAAAAACACATGAAGTGCATTGTGTTAAAAAAGCCGGCGCTTCCCTCCATTAAGTAAAGACTTCCGCCTCTGCACACGGCCTGCAGGATTCCTCCAGTGTTTGTGTCTAAAGCCTGAAACATGGCGTCCGTCAGTCGAGGGAGAAAAAAGAAACTGTAGATACATAAAGGACGTTTAACATGTAAAGCTTTGTCTCGAGCAGCTTTGTGCATCATGTGCTGCACACGCCTCTCGCAACCCTTCCTCATACCTGTGCTGATCTCTGATGGGTGCAACCCTCTCACGAGACCAGTCAGAAACAAGGCGGGCCCTCATGGGTGCAAGCTTTCTGCTCGTGCAAATCATTTTTCAATGTCTATAAATATTACGCGCTATTATTAAACTGGCCTCATCATCATCAGAGAAGCTCGTGACTAAATGTTCATTCCTCGGAGCCACACTTTCATTTAAAAAAGCAGAAATCTTGACGTTTTTTTGCACCTTAAAAAAATCCCCTAAATGTTCCCTGATTCTAGGTAGATGCACATTTTGAGTCAATCTGAGAGCAGCATTGTCTCGGCCAGGAGGTTATACATTCGTATGAATACTTAAAAGCAGCACAGGAAAAAAAAAACTTTGAAAAGGAGATTCCCACGACACGAGAGCCATAAAACCCCAGACTGAGCGGGGGTGTGGCGAGGGCAAGACCGGACCGGCCGCCCTCGCCTGGCGGCCGTGAAGCCTCCGGCTTTCGGTCACGTGACCTTCAAGTCATCCAGACATCCTCCAGGTGAGAAGCAGGTAGTTAAATGTCAGATTCCTGCCTGGATGTCCAGGTGTGGACATCAGGGCCAGATAACAGCAGGTCGATTTCAGCCTTTGTGTTTAAAAAAAATGTTCATTAAGTTTTGTGGTTCTTCATTTAAGTGGGAAAAAAAGAAAAAAATCCATGAGTGTATATTTGGATTAAAATCATAATCGTCATTAAAAGGACAAAAAACACTTTTTAAAGGTGCATCGACAAGATAATCGTCCCATTTCAAACAAAAACTCAGATTAAAAACAGCAGATATTTTACATTCAGAATCCAGAAATGGTTTCAATATATATATATATATATATATATATATATTTATATATATATACTTCTATACAACCAGAGGAGTCGCCCCCTGGTGGTCAGGAGAGAGAATGCAGCTTTAACACATGAAGCTTTGACTTCTATACAACCAGAGGAGTCGCCCCCTGGTGGTCAGGAGAGAGAAGCCGCCCTGAGGCTGTACAAGAACGAGGAAGAAGAAAGTAAGAATTCACTGTGCTGATGATTTCCATGTTTTTTATTTGACTCAAAGAAGCTTTAAAGGGAAATGACGTAACAACCCGCCTGTGTAACTGATTGAAAAGCCTAAATTAGTTCTGCCTTTGGAACCAGAAACAATGAATGGCTGGTTTCATCAGACAGTAGTCTGTTCATACACGTAGAAAGTCTTCAGCACAATCATGCAACTGTACATGAAGCGTGATGAAGCTTGTGGACGGGTGAAAATGTTACATCAAGACGGTAATGTGTACTTTATTGTAGTTTACATACAGTGCATGTCATAGTTGAGTTTACATTTATTGTATATTTTGTGCATTCATTCATCGTTATAATGTAACTTTTATGCACTCTTTGGTTGGAAGCACTGGTATTTTACTCCAGTTGCCCTTAAGGTTGTTGTTTTTAGGCTGTTATAGTTTAATCTAGATAATTGCATCATATTCTATAAGATCATCATGTCTGTAGCATCGGTGTCCTGTGAGAACCACGTTTCTCTAAAAACCTGTTTTTAGCTTTGTGACGATGATTTTTCCAGCTGATCCAAGAGGCTTTTTTTTTTTAAATAGTTCATCTAGCTTGAGAAGTAGGAGAGTTTTCTCAACACATCAAGGTTTATTAGAAAAATAGACATTTTAAATCATTTTATTTGGAGATGGGTGGTTTTCACTGGAAGAAGAGGATGCAAAATTTGTTATCCGAAAAGTAATTAAAACTGTCAGACCAATGTTTTCCTCTGAGATGTACACTGGAAAAAATTATTAAAATATAACGTAATGATATTAACAAGAAAAATGTTTTTAAGTTAAGTTTTTAAAAATCCTGTCCTGGAGTTAATCTGCATATGTTTAAATGACGAGACATTGTGCATTTTTGCCTTAACAAGACATATTTACTTTATCCTTTTACGTACACCCACCCACCCACCAAACAAACATGTTGTATTTACTCTGCAAAGCTGGGGGGGGGGAGGGGGGGAAGTCACGTGACTTCCTTTCAAACACAAGCTCCGTTGCCCGTCAACGGTTGGACGTTACTTTTACAAGTAATTTTAATTTGACTGAAGTTAACTTTACTTCTTAAGTTGATTTTACCTGAATATTTAAGTTGACTTTACTTCTTAAGTTGATTTTACCTGAATATTTAAGTTAACTTTACTTCTTAAGTTGATTTTACCTGAACATTTAAGCTGACTTTACTTGGGAAATGTAGTTCTTACGTACACAAAATGACCTGTCTTGTTTGATCTACATATTAATCTAATGCAGAAAGTTTACATTTTTTTTTTAAAGTTGATCAAGCAGGATATTTTTTATCAGTGGAGTAGAAGTATAAAGTCTCAAAAAATGGAAATACTCAAAGTACAAGTTGGCTGCCTCTAATTGAAGTAGCCTATAAAGTACTGTAAGTGTACTTTCTTTCATTCCAGCACTGGTAGAGACACACACACACACACACACACACACACACACACACACACTCTTTAAGTCCGACTCTGAGTTTTATTATATAATCACCACACAGACTAAAGAAAAGTGTATTTTAATGTTTGGTGTCACTGAACGCAACACACGCGCACGCACTCACACCCGCACGCACGCGCAATAGAAATGGCGTCAGCACAGACAAACATTCAAACTCCCAGTCTGTTGTGATACAATTACCAAAAGAGGCTAAAAGTCTCGGGGAAACCAGACACGTGCAGCTTCTGTGTGGACACGTGCTGTTGCACCGTGGAGGAACACACACTAAAGAAACGGGGTTTAGGTGCCCCCCCCCCCACACACACACACACACACACACACACACACACACACACACACACATACTTTTATTTACATGTTTTAGAGAACAGAGTGACGTCAAATACACGCGACGGCCACATGTCAGATCATCCTCACAGCGTTGCACGGGCATGAAAACGTAGAGATATGCTCGTGTTTTTGTGCAGATGTTTAATGAGCTGAAGGGGATTTGTGGACGCGGATCGGAGGGCGAGACCGACGTCATCTGGGGGGCCTCGCGCCGCGTCACGGGCCATCGGAAAAATCTTATTTGTCGCAGAAATACGCTGTCGGTAAGTGAGTTAAGGGAATAAATGTGGTGAAAGGACAAATAAAGGACATAAGAAAGACATCTGTGTGCGTTTTGCATGGGTCCTCCTAACAGTTACATAAATTAAAAATGGTAAAAACAATTAATTAATATTCAAGATATTTTTTATTGTCATATGCACAGTTAATGGACAGTCACTCCGTACAATGAGAATCTTACTTTGCTCAGTCCTCCTTCCACACAGAATTACAATAACTTAAACTTAAGGTAAAATTTAAATATCAAAATAAAAAGATTAAAATACTAAGAAAGGAGGTAAATGCTAATAGTATGACAATAATATAAAATAAATAAATTAATGGATAAAATATAAGATAAATGGAATAAAAAAATGGAATTATTTATAATTAATGGAATTAATTATGCTCTTGCACCACTGTTAGATAAATAAAACAAGCTCCGGCATTAAAAGGCTGCTTGTCCGTGCATCAATAAAAATAAACCTTTATTATATAATTCACACAAAAATAAACTCTTCTGAAAGTTGCCTTAACTTTGGACACTTAAAGTACATTTTGCTGTAAGATTTTTATTCCAGGACTTTTTACATTGTGAATTCTTCAACCACTGTGACTGTTGTGACATTAAATGGAACAAAACATGTTACAGACAGCACATTTAATGAATGTGTGTGACTCGCTTTTAAGGTTTGATGTCTATGACTGATTGCGAGGAGTCCATCTGGTCATGTGCAACACTAATAGGCTTATGGAGACCTCTGCGTATCTGACTGCCTCCAGAAAAGGACCCCAGCTCTAATGCAATCAAATCTCATGTTGGAGACACGAGTTGGTTCTCAGCCGGTGAATGTTTAGGTTTATGTGACATTATATTTCTCTTTTTTTTTTTGTCCATATGTTATATGTTTATATAAATGCGATGTGGTAGTAAACACGATGGGCAGTGTAGTTTTCGGGCCAAAATCTGTTGCTGCAGAGTATATGACAAAATATGTGCATTAAGAAGTGAGAAGTTTGTTTGTTTAGCTACATATTTGCACTATTGTTTTGTTTACTTTGTTAGTTAATTTAATTAAATATTATTCTATTAATTTTTTAAATATATTTAGCATTTTTCTTTTTATTCTATTAAATTTGTTTGTATATATTGTGCATTTTTCTTATTATTCTATTCTATTTTTTGTATATATTATGCATTTTTCTTATTATTCTATTCTATTTTTTATATATATTGTGCATTCTTCTTCTTATTCTATCCTATTTTTTGCTGCTGTAGCAAAAAAATGTCCCCTTGCGGGATTAATAAAGTATCTATCTGTCTATCTTTGCACTATTGTTTTGTTTTCTTTGTTAGTTCATTTGATTTAATATGATTATATCCTAATCTTTGCATATATTGTGCATTTTTCTTATTATTCTATTATTTTTTTGTATATATTGTGCATTTTAATTATAAATGCTTCTGTAGCGAAAAAATGTCCCTTTGCAGGATTAATAAAGTATCTATCTATTTTCTCATTTACGTCTTCTAAACTGTGTTCTTTGATTCTATTTTAAACACTAAAATAAACAAAAATAAACATAAAAAATAACTTCTCTCCATCCTGATACATTTACTCCTAACAGCCCCTTTAAAGTGGCACTTTGTGACTTCCCAAATCGAGACGCCGGGAGGTTTTCCGACGCGGACGAAGCACGTGAACGCAGCATCTCGACCTGACCCACAAGCGCGCTCCCGTCTTTTACGTGGCTACTCCCCCCCTTCACGTACGTGCGCGCCCCCCTATATCGCGTGGTGGGGATCATCCATATTGCTGCTAGTGCTGGAGATAGGGTTGTAATCCTGCGAGGCCCTCGGACACGTTGCTTTTGGGGTTTTAATACATGTTTTAATTCGCCGCCGACGACGAACTCCGCGTCTTCGACCGAAGATATTCTGGTCTCGGCGCGGCAGAGGAGCGGCAGACCGCGCGGAACAACTCCACGTTTTCCCCTGAAATTGACGGCGAATTCGGGCCCGGGGGTGGTGGTGGTGGAGGAGGAGGGTGGGGTGGGGGGCGGAGAGGGACTGGTAATCCTGAAGGGGGAAGAAAGACGGCGGTGGGAAATGGCCACTCAGGTGGAGGCTCTCCTGCCCGGCAACCCGCTCGCGAAGGCGGCGGCGGAGGAGCGCGGCGAGGCGGCGGCGGAGGGCGCGCGGCGGCGGGGCGACGCGGCCAAGCGGCAGGCGGGGAGCGGCAGCGGGCCGGACGCGGAGGAGCAGACCTCCAGGGAGGAGGTGGAGGTGGTGATGCAGGAGGAGGAGGAGGAGGAGGAAGAGGAGGAGGTGGTGGTGCAGGAGGAGGGCAAAGGGGGTTGTGACAGCGACGACAAGCAGCACGAGGACGGCGTCAAAGGCCGAAAGGAGTTTACCGAGGCTCCCCCGCCCAAGGTGAACCCGTGGACTAGGAAGATGAACGCGGTGACGGTGGTCAGCGTGAACGGGCAGGCGCACCACGGTTCGTACCCTCCTCTTACATGCCTTTTTATTATGTACTGTTACATATACTGGCTGTCAGTGTGTGTGTGTGTCCAGGTGTGGTCACACGAGATGAGGGAGCAGCTGTCACATGAGGGGGGAGAGGGGTGGGGGAAAGGGGGAGGGTGGCATTTTATTAAAACTACTAGAAATAAAGAAAAGTGCATAAACAAGCCCAGTCTGTGGCCGCCCTCTTGTTGCTCCCTGCAAGGCTGGATATATTTGGAGTTAAAGCCCCCCCCACCCCTCCCTCCCTCCTCCTCTTCCTCCTCCCAGTGAAGGCTATTCCTGGGTGGCTGGTCTGCACCCTTTAAATACAAACGCACCCACATTATTATCATTTTAAAACCAGGACTGTGTTTGCACCTCACTTGCAGAACAACACAAACTTTTATTTGTTGTGTTCCCTTGCTCAGTTTTGCACGTTGTGTGTTTGTCGTGCAATGGCTGTTAAAGTTGTCATCACACCAGACAAACTGCATTCATTTGTGTGCATCAAGTTTCTGGCATTTTCTCTTTGAGGAAGAGGAGGAGGAGGAAGAGGAGCTCTTTATAATTTCAGCAGTGTCACTGCATGCTCTGTCTGCAGCGACTTTAACATTTTGTAAGACACAAATGTCCTCATGTTCATCCTCCTCCATCACCATGTTCTTCCCTCTGTGTCGGTGTGTGTGTCGGTGTGTGTGTGTCGGTGTGTGTGTGTGTGTGTCAGCTAGCTTTAGCCTGCTAACAATAGCTCTCCGGCCTAGTGGAGCCCTGCTAGCTCTGCTAGCTTAGCTTCCAGGTTTATACTCTGCATTTACTTGTGTTGAAAAGAAGCTTCTTAAGTAACCTAATGGTCGGCCCCCCTCGCCCCCCCACGTGAAACATCTGCTGGTTTAATCCGTTTAAAAGCAGGGCGCAGGCTTGTTGTGGGGCGTCACGTGTCCACTCCACGTGTTCCCCTTAGAGAAAGGCATGGGCGCTGCTAAGCTAAGCTAGGCTAGCTCGCTACTTTAGCTGCTCAATCCGGACAAACTCGGAGGCCACGCGCGTTTTGAGGTGGTCTCATCGGACTGTTTTGTTGTTATTGACCCGGTTGTCACGTCACGTGTCGGTTGTGAGCTCTAAAAAACTAGTCTCCTTTCTGTTTTGGGATCACAGAGAGTTAGCATGGGAGCTAACAGGCTAACATGCTGATTTAAGACTGGCGTCATCATGGCTTCTGCATGAGCTCACTGCTCTAGTCCTTTCAAAAAAAATAGTTTTTTTTTTGTTGCCATGATAAATATACACGTGTGTTCTCAAATTAAAGGTCAATGAATAATAATAACAACTGATTATGTGGAGTTTTTACTGGTTATTGTTCATGGAGGCAGTTCCTTTATCTGCTGTGGAGGAAGGCAACGGTGTGTGTGTGTGTGTGTGTGTGTGTGTGTGTGTGTGTGTTCCTGGTCCAGTGTCAGGTCACAATGAATCTGACCGTGCGGCCTGTCAGCGATTTGTATTGTCATGTTGTTTGCCAGCCGGCTTGTTTGCTGCCTGTATCCCGTGTAGACTTTGGCTGCGGGGTTCGGCCTGTACTCTGAAGCCTGGACCTTCGTAGGTGGACGTGCTCCTGGAAAAGCTGTCACATCAGCAAAGTGAGCCGGGCCCGGAGCCAGAGGTTGAGATAACCGGGCTGTAGTGCCCCCTTTTCATGTTGCATTTCAAAAAGATTACCGTTGGATTGTTGATTTTTGTTTGTTTAGAGAATTGAGATTTTCACCCGTCGGCCTCCTTTCATACCAAGTTGTTGTCACAGGTCGTGTTTTATGACTTTTGAGTTCTGCTCCATCTCTTGTTTTTATATAATTCGTGGAGACGAAAAGGTAAAACATGCATTTCACAAGCCCCCCCCCCCCAAAAAAAAACAACCCAAATATGTGTCTTGTGTCGGAGATCTTGAGCTCCGTTTCTTGGTAACGTTGCTCCTGAAAGAGTCCGTTCTCGTTGTGTCTTCTGAACAGGTAGCTGCTCTCTAATCTGCCCCGTGTACCCGGTGTGTACTCGGTGTGTACCCGGTGTGTACCCGGTGTGTACTCGGTGTGTCCTTGAACGAGACCCTGAACATAAGTCCTGGATAAGAAACACCAGCTGGAAACATATTTCCACGTTTCAGGATTAAAAACATCGATCATCGCTTCATATCTACTGACTGGCTTCTTGCTGTCTCTTCAGACTCTATCTTGTGATTGGATGTCTCAACTTTCACCTATTTCTTTATTTTTTTAAATTTTTTTATTAAGAGATATTGAAACAACCTTTTTTAGTACATCAAGCCGTCAGTTTCCATCACCTCCCACCACTTCTCTACTCAAACTTTCCCAACAGAAGTCAGAGAGGACATTAGTGTGATGCATTATTATTTTCCAATGAGGAAGCCTGATCTTGTCACCGGTCAAAATTTGCTTTAAAAAAAAAAAAGTTATCTCCGGTTGCTCGTGATAATAATAAAAAAAACCACACCAGTTCTCCCCGAGCCGGTCGTGTCCAGATCTCTGTCCACAGACGTAAAGCTGCCTGATGTCACTGTTTGTGTTCGAGGTCGCAGCAGAAGGCCTCCATGTTTCCTCGAGGCCCGACAAACCTGTCGAGTGCGGGTTTTTTTTTCCTCCTGAAAAACTTTCGCAAACATTGAGGCGGTGTATTGCGCAATAATCTGGCGACGCATGCATGGTAACACACGGGTTTACAATCAGATATAATGAAAGTAAATCTAATTTACAGAAACCTGAGGCTCGTCATTCTCTACCGCTGGAAAGCGACTACATCTAGTGGCTCGGCCTCGTTGCAGTAAAACTTTAATTAAAAATCAATGTTTTTTGATTGTATTGATATTTTCTTGCACCTTTTTTTTTTTTTTTTTTTTTATTTTTAGTTTACATCCACGTCGTCTTCGCTGCCCGCGTTGTGCGTTAGTCGCTCGTGTCCAATACAAACAAAACTGGGACCTGCTTCTATTAAAAATAAATAAAAACGTTGCTCCATTCCTTCTACTCGGGTACCTTGGAGTCCCCATTCAGTTCTATGGGAGGCGGACGTTTAACCCTCTGGGGTCTGAGGGCATTTTCCCGATTTTTACATATCTACTTAAATTCACCTTTTAAAGGAACTTGCATATGAGACATACCCATGTGTTGTATATCATCATTTGCATAACAATCTCAGCTATCTATATAATGAGGCACTAGTTGTCCTAAGACACTGTGTACAGAGATAATTTGGCCATAAAGCGGAAAAATTGAAGTCCGATTTTTGAAATTCTTCAAATCTCTTGTGAAAACATAACTTTACTCATGTGAATGGTTTTGGTGCTTGAAATTGGTTTAACAAAGTCTTAGGTTCACAACCGTGGTGGAATATACAAATAAAATAGTAGATAAATGTCTAATAAATGTCAAGAACCACATTTTGTAGCATCGTTTTGTGAGTAGAAGTGATGTCGGTCACTCTCCTTCCACCAGCTGTCAGAGGGCCTGAGATCAGATGGGACTGTAGTATACTAACTGTAGACCTTCTCTTCGTACTTCCTCTCTGACCTTTGACCTCTAGGGTGCCGACTGAAGCCGGTGTGACCTCTTCAGGCCTCAGGCGTTCGGCTCAAAGACTTCTCCGTCTGTGACTCGTCATGTGACCCCGTTGACGATCATCTACAGTGTGTTGCTTTGTACGTTTCCATGAACATTGGAATTTGTTGCAGAGACGTTGAGCAACAAAAAAAAACCGGAAGCGGCGAGAAAAACTAAAGTAAAGCGGAACTTTTCGGGGTATTTTAAAGGTTTATGTTCCAGAGTTTGAGGTTAATCTCCAGACAAGTGGGCTCAGTTCGGGCCCCGGCCCCCGGAGGGAGTCTTAATGGTGAATTAGTGATGACCGTTAGCAGCGCCGTCGCCCGCCTTGTTTCAAGCCGTCGCCGCGGGAACAAGAGGCCCAGTGTGTTTCTCTGTTTATAAGCCGGCCCTCCTGAAACGTTACGTTTCAGTCGTTCGGCTTGTCGACGTGGTGAAATGCAAACGTTGTTTCAGACGATTCTTAGCAGCAGTTAAATAAATAAATAAATCCAGTTTGCAAACGAGAACGCAGTAAAGAAAATGTACTCTTGACTTCCAGCAGACGGACTCCCCGTTAGCGGGTAACGTCGTCCACTAAATGAGCTTTTGTATCATCGTTTGTTCTCCAACTATCTGCGGCTGAATTATAGTTAAACGGATGATTTCACAAAAACGTACAAAACTCCTGCAGAATAATCAAAGTCTCATTTATCCAGCTCAACGTACGCTTATTACCTTTAGTCTCTCCTCCTTTCCTTGTTTTATTACCCTTAGTCTCTCATTTCCTTTCCTTGTTTTATTACCCTTAGTCTCTCATCTCCTTTCCTTGTTTTATTTTCTTCTACCTTTCTTTAGACTCATCTCCTTTCCTTGTTTTATTACCTTATTCTCATCTCCTTTCCTTGTTTTATTACCCTTAGTCTCTCATCTCCTTTCCTTGTTTTATTACCTTAGTCTCTCATCTCCTTTCCTTGTTTTATTTTCTCACTCCTTTCCTTTTTATTACCCTTAGTCTCATCTCCTTTCCTTGTTTTATTACCCTTAGTCTCTCATCTCCTTTCCTTGTTTTATTTTCTTCTACCTTTCTTTAGTCTCATCTCCTTTCCTTGTTTTATTACCCTTAGTCTCTCATCTCCTTTCCTTGTTTTATTTTCTTCTACCTTTCTTTAGTCTCATCTCCTTTCCTTGTTTTATTACCCTTAGTCTCTCATCTCCTTTCCTTGTTTTATTTTCTTCTACCTTTCTTTAGTCTCATCTCCTTTCCTTGTTTTATTACCCTTAGTCTCTCATCTCCTTTCCTTGTTTTATTACCTTTCTTTAGTCTCATCTCCTTTCCTTGTTTTATTACCCTTAGTCTCTCATCTCCTTTCCTTGTTTTATTTTCTTCTACCTTTCTTTAGTCTCATCTCCGCTCAGTACTCCACAAACTAAAACCCTACTGTTTTAAAACACTTTTAAAATAATTTTTAAAAGGTTGCATGATGAATAGATCATCACAATGTTATTTAACAATGATCACAATGTTACTTTTTGTTAATTATCAGAGCTCATGTGGGTTTCATCCATTTTCTGAATGAATGGGGGGTCAGAGTTCAGACAGAGAGGAACGTCTCGGTGAATTGCGGTTGAAAGATAAACCTTCTGCACGTTATTGCTCCGTCATCTGCTCCGAGCCCCGCAGCAGAGTGTCCAGTGAAGATACCCAGATTCACTCTGCTGCACACAACGGTGTTATTGTGAGATATGCATCCTCCCCGCTGGGCGGATGAGTCGATGAGCTCACGGCCTCCAGCTGATTGTTAGTATGAAGCATGAGGTTTCTCCCCTTAATGGAGCACTCGAGGGTGTAGCTCCTGTAAGTGGTGCAGAGAACATGAATGCCGATCTTCATCAGCCTTGACTGAGACTCTAGGGACCATTAAAAAT
>JACSYO010000328.1:15000-32500 GCA_016806645.1 Ophiodon elongatus | reverse complement strand
GTGCTCTCGTACAGTTGAGCACACAGCGCTGCGATAACACTCGCCTCCAGTCGGCCTGTTCTCAGCGTGGCGTCGCGCCTGTTTTGGGAAAATCATTTCTTAAAAACAATAAATCCCACAAACTAAAAGATCAGCAGCAAGACATCGGGGACTAAAAGTGTATTTCTTTAACTTAAAAAGCCATAGTTTGGTTTGAAAAGTAATTTATTTCATTAAATTTAATTTGTGCATAGTGAAATTAAGTTGAAAGTAAATGTTATGTTGCTATTTATTATCTCTCTATTGCTATTTCTTTGTGTGATTCTGGATTAAGTTGTTTTATTTATTACATTAGTTGGAGGTTTGCTACATAACGCACTTTTCAAGCGTCATCAACGTTGAAATTTCCGAATTTTGAAGTCTGAATATTGATGATCACGATGGTCGCGGCTCGATTTGTGTGAATTAATCAATTTCTTTAGTAGATTTTGGGTTTGATCAGTGGCCACCGTGTTATTGGGAATCAGTAACCAAATATAGAACCAGATCATTTTGGTTTAAATATACGCAAAGTTCCCAAATACTTTATTGTATTTTCTCCTCGGGAGTCTGTGTGCGAGTTGCCAATCCTTGTTTAATTAGCATGAATATCATCAAAGCATCAATAATGAGATTATAAAGGGCTTTCCTGTGCACGGGCAACATGCAGTCACTGAACTTCAGAGTTGCAGTTGAGATCAAAGTAAAAGTGGTTTGAAGAAGAGATGGATGGTGTGTCGTTGTTCTATTATTTGTACGAGTCGCTAGAGAATGAAGTTAAACCTGCTCTGTGCAGCACGGCGTTCAAGTGTCGACCCGAAGAAAAAGGTCAAGAGATAATGGTGTCGTCCAAAGGGCGAGCTGCAGTAAATCACTGCTTCAGCTGCATGAAAAGAGAAACTCTTGAAAGGCTCTTAAATCTCCTCCGACTGCCCGAGGAGGAAGAGCAGCGCCCTGAACACGGAGCGGGCTGTGGGTGACGCGTACCCCGTACCCCCCCTCACGCCCCCCCCCCCCTCCCCTCCCCCGGGGTTTTAGGGGCGCTCAGCTGATTAATGGAATGCGGCGGAGCTCGATTTATAAAAAAAAAAAACATTTTATCTTATTTAAATCCGAGGAGCCGTCTTCAAGCACTTAATGTTTACACGACCTGCTTTTCAATAAGTAAATAATAATAATTAAATGATGTGATTTTGTTCCTCTCGAGCTGCAACGACTAATCGATTATTTAATTAATTGCCAACTATTTTGATAATCTTTTTTTTCATGAAAAGTCAAAATTATGATTCCAGCTTCTTAAATGTGAAAATTTTCTAGCCTCTTTATATATATATATAAATATATATTGTTTTTATTATTTAATTTTTAAAAAATATTATTATATATATATATATAATTATGTATTTAATATTTTTTAAAATATTTTATATATATAACCTAATTTATTTATTTATTTATATATATATAATTATTATTATTATTATGAATAATAATAATAATAATAATAATAATTATAATTAAAATAATTAAAAAGAAGACATTTGAGGATTTTTGGTCAGCCTTCACTTTTTGAAACCCTAGAAATAAAAAGGCATTTGAAGTTATTACATGGAAATGATGTAGAAGCAAAATCTCCCTCCTGAAGAAGCCTGTCAAAGTGCTCGGTCATGATGACTTGCTACCGCTTCATCACTTACCGGCATTAAATGAGGCTGCCGCGGTCCGCTGGATGAATGTGGTGGTGAAACCGCTCCGTCATGCTTCCTAAGCAGCAGCGGTGTGACATTTGCAAACTCTCCGACTGCATTTGTTCACACTAAGCAGATGAATGCGGATAAATACTTGAGGAATTCCTCGGGCTTAATTTACAGAATTGTTGCGCAGACTAACGTCTCTCCGTCAGGCGGCTTAGGGGCGACCGGGTTCAGAAGTGAGTCTACGCGGCCCAGATACGGGTCGCGTATTCACACCGATGTAAGTCGCTCGACAAATGTTTGTTGCACAAGTCAGTGGAAGTTGAAGAATACTCGAAACATTATCGGAGGTTTTTTTTTTTGGGGATGTTTTCTGTCTTTATTTGTTTTGTTTCCCCCAAGAAATCGTTCATTCTGCTTTAACAGGGTGTTTAGAATAAATAAAATAAATAAAATATAAAATAAATAAATAATACAATAAATAAATAAATAAATAAATAATACAATAAATACACAAATAATACAATAAATAAATAAATAATACAATAAATACATAAATAATACAATAAATAAATAAATAATACAATAAATAAATGTATTTTGGTGAAAGGTTGCATCATGGGCTAAACTTGTTGCACAATATCTGAGTTTTTTTGGGATGTTGTCTGTCTTTGGTTGTTTTTTTTTTTTCCCCCTGAAGAAATCACAGGGTTATTAAAATAAATACATAAAATATTTTAAGTGAAAGGTTGCATCATGGGCTAAACGTTCCCATACAGGTGATTATGAAACATGAATGCGATTTACGTACCGTACTGCATTTACTGCATTTATTTGGATAAAGAAAGCTGGCATGTTGATCCCATAATTCCCTCTGAATCTGAGTAGTAACGGATACGGTCGTCGTGGTCGTCGTGGTCGTCGTGGTTACCAGGTGGTTGGTGACTTTGGGCTCCTCGTGACCTCCGGAAAACGTCTCCGTTTCATAAGAAGCTTTTTATTCGACGGTAAAAATGCAGGCAGGTTGAGAAGTTAAGCCGACCGGCTTCACAAAGCAAACATCTCAGTGTTGATTTAATCCACGGGGCCTTCTGTAATTAAACTACTTTATCGACCGAATTAAATGAATAAAAAAAAGGAGGCCCGGCCGCTGCTTCTGCAGAAGAAAACGGGACAAAATGGGTGAAAAGTGCATCGTGGACGAGCAGTTTCAGGACGTAGAGGATATGGAAACGGGCCGATCATGGCTGGAAGTAGAGGGAACTAAGAAAAATGTATTTTATTGCAGTGTAACAGTAATAATGCCATAAATCAAGAAAAAAAGTTGACTTTATTTTACAAAAATGGGAAAAATTTACTCTATAAACATTTTTCTACGTGCTCACAAGTATATAAGTGTATGTAGTCGAATATTGGGAGCTCCACCTGCTTTGCATATTTAACGTTTATATTATGTTATTTAAATGTTTACAACCTCTCTCGTCCTGTTTGTCTCGTTGCGGTCGGCCTCTGTCGAGTCCTTCGTGGTTTCCTCCTCCGGGTTCTGGAGCAAACGGTCTTAAATAAAGTGATTCGGATTAAAATACGTCACCAATTTGACGCTTGTATTTGTTTATTTTTCCCCCCTGAGCAGATGATTTGGTCCAGCGTCCTTTAATAATTTGAAAATCCAACGATAATTTCCTGTTTCTGGCTTTGATTGGTGGCAATGAACTGTTGTTTATTCATGTTGTCACTTAGAAGGTGAGAGGATGAGGAACTGCCGATTGGGAGATTAAATATGATGTAATAAAATTATACGACCGGCATGAAGACAAATATAAAGTACATAAAAGATACAACTCACCATTAAGCTGAATTATCTCCACATATTCTGCAGTGAGAATCTCCTGGAGGATGAACCGTATTTTAAGGAGGAATCCTGATGTTGTCTTTAATAAAGCTTTCTTCTTCTTCTTTCTCCTCATTGGTTCTTTCCCCTTTCGAGAGAGAGGTTTTTACTCGCTTGTGGGCTTAGTGACAGAAAGAATGAATGAAAAAATATTTGATTTATTATCACGGTTTGAAATTTTTTATTTAATTTTTTTATTTCAAAAAAATATATTTTTGTTTGGAAAAAAAATATTTTTATTTCGGAGAAATATATTATTAAAAAAGATTATTATTATTATTATTATTATTATTTAGAAAAAAAGATTATTTAGAAAAAATATATATATTTTTCAAAATAAGCTATATATATTTTTCAAACTAAAAATATATATATATATATATATATATATATATTTTTCAAAATAAAAATATAAAAACAATAATAAAAAATAATATTTTCAGACCGTGATAATAAATAAAATATTTTTTCATTCTTTGTCCCGGTACCAAGGGACCCACGGCCCGGTGGTTGGGGACCACTGATCTAGAGGACGCCGCCTCATTTCACTAAAAAAAAAAACCTCAACGAGGTGGCAGCTACATCTACGAGTCGTCGTTATTTATATTCGCCGATAACAAAACCGTGGAACTAACTTGCAGTTTTTTTTTTTTTATTTATATAATGAGTGATGCTTCACCATGTGGTGCCCAGGTTACAGGAATGTTCCCCTCTGTTGATTCTTCCTGGAACTTTACGCCATGTTTTGAGGGACGAAAACTTTCTGCTTCTCTAAAGACACCGTTTGACGGACCGGGAACAAAGTCCAGAAGCTCTCTCTCTGTCTCTCTCTCTCTCTCTCTCTCTCTCTCTCTCTCTCTCTGTCTCTCTCTCTCTCTCTCTCTCTCTCTCTCTCTCTCTCTCTCTCTCTCTCTCTCTCTCTCTCTCTCTCTCTCTCTCTCTCTCTCTCTCTCTCTCTCTCTCTCTCTCTCTCTCTCTCTCTCTGTCTTCTCTCTCTCTTGTCTCTCTGTCTCTCTCTCTCCGCCTCTCTCTCTCTCTCTCTCTCTCTCTCTCTCTGTGTGTCTCTCTCCTGTGTCTCTCTCTGTGCCTCTCTGGCTCTCTCTCTGTGTGTCTTCTCTCTCTGTGCTCTCTGTGTCTCTGTCTTCTGTCTCTCTCTCTCTCTCTCTCTCTCTCTCTCTCTCTGTGTCTCTCTGTCTCTCTCTGTGTCTCTCTGTCTCTCTCTCTGTGTCTCTCTGTCTCTCTCTCTCTCTCTGTGTCTCTCTCTCTCTCTCTCTCTCTCTCTCTCTCTCTCTCTCTCTCTCTCTCTCTCTCTCTCTCTCTCTCTCTCTCTCTCTCTCTGTGTCTCTCTCTTTCTTTCTTTCTCTTTCTCTTTCTCTCTGACTGTTTCACTCACTAAACAAACGATTTAAGTGTAAAGTTCAGGACTCGGACGATCGGCGGCTGGAGATTGAGCTTCACGAGCGTTCGTTAACCTGAACTATTGTGAAAAACACCTTTTCGTGGCTCCAGACTCGGTGCTGAAAAGTTAGTGTTGAAACTTTAAATATTAGTAGATTTAAGTTTCATATCTATCGTCCGGGCCCAGACGTTCCTGTTTTTTGCTGCACAATCTTCTAATCGCTCATCGTGTTTCCACGTCTGAAGAACCCCGATGTTCTGGTGTTAGTAGGTGAAGGTTAGTAATCCACCAGAGGATTTAACCCCCCCCCCCCCTCTTTCTCTCGCTCTCTTCGATCCTCCTTAAGGAGCTTACTTACGGAGGTCTTCTCTCTCCGCTGAGTCGAGGACATTAATCGCTCTGCGTCCTCCTTTCATGGAACGTGATTGTGAAGTTCTTTCATCCGGCAGATAGTTTTACTGCCTCGGTTTCTGTGATGCTGCTGGTTCAGATCTGATTGTTTTTAAACGACATTATTATAGGTTATAGTAGGTTATAATAATGACGGCACTAACGTCTGGTTGCTGCCTGCTTTAGTTCAGTTCATCTGCATATTGAGGAGATCTGGGAGGAGGGCCAAAGAAAGGGAGATGGTTTATAGAGAGCGGACCTGCAGCAGGTAGATAAGAATAATGAGACGGATAATAAAAAACGAATTAAACTGACGTGTGTGTGTGTGTGTGTGATATATTGTGTGTGTGTGTATATTTATATTATATTTATATCATGTGTATGTATGTATGTATGTATGTATGTGTATATGTGTGTATATATGTATGTATATGTGTGTGTGTGTGTGTGTGTATATGTATGTATGTATATAAATATAAATAATATGTTTTCCTGCGTTCTTTGCTGTTGACAGGTGTTTTTTAAATGTATATATTTGTTTTTTTAGATCTGTGTGGTGGTTGTTGTTGTTGTTGTTGTTGTTCTGGTTGTAACGTCGAGCGTCTTCTTGTTTCCACAGAGTCGACCGGCCCGGCCAAGGTGGTGCGAGCGGGGAACCCACCGAAACCCAGACGTGGAGGAAAGGTAACGTTCTGTGTGTGTGTCTCTGTGAGAGAATACTGGTGGAGAGCAACAATAATGAGATTAAATATTCAATCACGATCCAGACGAAGCCAATTAAAGTAGAGGAAGTAACTGCTGGGGTCGAAAATGATCAATTAGAAGTTGAAACGTTAATGAACTCAACGTCGGCCCAATTTGATAAGTAATGGAGCTCAAAATGTCTTTTCACAGTCAAATTGTGTGGATTTAAAATTAACACGCGGATCCAAAATTGAAACTGCTTCTTCTTGTCAACATGCAAAGTGTTAAATAGCTTTTGTAATATATAATTAATCACTTTCTCAAAGTATTTTGGGTGTTTTGTGGCTTTAAAAACCTGTTAAACCTTGTTTAATTTCATTTACTTGCCAACATTTACAAGAGTTCATCTGTTTTTAACTATTTTAGTCAATAAAAAAAAATACTAAATGTTATTTTGTAGATTTCAGTCCAACGAATCGTATTTCTAATAATTGGAAATCATAATACAAATTAAAGTAGCTTCCTCTGTGACGTCGTCGAGGCGTTTGTACGATTACACAGCTGGTTGCGTGAGGATTAAAACAGTGTATTTGACAATATAACACGTTATCCGTTAAATGTATTTGTTTATGTTAAATGTATTTGTTTATGTTAAATGTATTTGTTTATGTTAAATGTATTTGTTTATGTAATCCTGCACTGTAACTTCAAACGGAGCGTCTTGGTTAGTTCAGAGCTTCTTCAGTGTGCAGTCAGGAGTGCCGGTATTTACCCGTCGTGCCTCCAGCTGTGTATAAAGCGCCCTTCACACTTCCTGGAATGCAAATGAGAGTTCCTGGGGAGCCAATGGCCCTGCAGACGGAGCAACGCTCCCCAGAGCGCTTCAGTCACGACTTCCTGCCGTGGAATGCCGGCTCCGGGCTCGTTGACCGTACCTCGAACCACGAAACATTCACGGCGTTAAGCGCAGCGTTGCAGCAACGGGCGACAGAAATTGACACATCACAGGCAACAAATTGCTTAAGCTGGTTGTGTACTTTAAGATTACACCCAACCTGACACCTTTAAAGCCGGGGGTTTAAAACAAGAGAGCCTGAAAACGAACATCTCAGGACTATTTACGTACACTGGGCCGGTGTAAACAGGAAGTAGATGGTTGCTTGGTTACAGAAAATACGAGTATTATAGTAGTCTTTAATAATAAAAGGTAGTGCTTGATACTTTAGATCTTCCTCTATAAACTCACAGACTAATTTTGTGGAAAGTTTTAGAAGTTTTATTTAGTTTAGTTACAACGCTGCAGGTTTTGATCTCACACACATTACATTTACTTTAAAATGAACACTTACAAATCAAAGTTTATTAGATTATGGGTCAATAAATTTGGTCAACACACGTCTCACTCGTTTCCACTGTTTTGTTGTCCGTTCTCGCACTCGTACTGGAGAGCGTTTATGCTTTTGTTCCTTTACAGTTTCTGTGTGGACGTCACAAAAGTATAACAATAAGCGCGTTTATGCTTTTGTTCATTTACAGTTTCTGTGTGGACGTCACAAAAGTATAACGAATAAGCGCGTTTATGCTTTAGTTCATTTACAGTTTCTGTGTGGACGTCGTAGTAGTAGTAATGTGAATGTAGCCTAAGTTGTGGCTTTTAAAAGGTTTTACTAAACATGTAGAGTGTTATTTTGCTCTCATGCCATGAAAAAAAGGTTTTCACCTTTCCAGTTAACCTCTGACTCTCCTGCTAATTCAAATTTGTTGTATTTTTTTACTTTTTTGGCTCAGGTTGGAGATTTTGCTGACGCCAACAGCTGGCCGACACCCGGAGAGATTGCAACTAAAGACATGCAGGTGGGTGTTTGTTTGTTTGTCTGTCTGTTTGTTTGTTCTGTGTTGAGTCACAGGTCGGTCAGACGTTCAGTGTGGAAGACGCACGCAAGACGAGGAAAAAGGGTGGAACACTGAAGGATTTCATAATTGCTGCATCTTTGTTGAGTGCTGCCGACTCTCGAGCTCCTTTTTTTATTCTCATTTTTATTTTATACGTATTTGTTTCAGTTTTAAAGGAGCCTGAGGTCTCAGAATGTTGTCAACTAACGCTTCTCTCTAATTGTTGTGCATCTGATGGTAAATAGCTTGGAGCCAGCCGGACGAGGACGCAGGATTAGAGCTGGAAAATATGTTTTTTTTGTTTCATTGTGTCTTTAAATGATTGGACAATAGAAACCAATGTCAACTGGAGACCATAGAAGTGTTTATAGTCACCATGACGTCACCCATTGGTTTGTGGATGGCCGTTTTTCGTTTTGAAGCCTCGAGTTTGGCATCTTTTTTCGGTCTTTATGGTCTGTTTGACTCTAAATGGACCATAATTTACTAAATGAACATCATGCTGTATTGAAGAAGACTTGAAACTAGAGATTGAGACATAAACTCATGTTTACAATGTTTACTGAGGGAATAAATCAAGAGAGAAGTAGAGTCATTTTCTATAGACTTCTATACAACCAGAGGAGTCGCCCCCTGGTGGTCAGGAGAGAATGCAGCTTTAACACATGAAGCTTTGACTTCTATACAACCAGAGGAGTCGCCCCCTGGTGGTCAGGAGAGAGAATGCAGCTTTAACACATGAAGCTTTGACTTCTATACAACCAGAGGAGTATTGCGAAGTATTGCCTACAACCGCGTATTGGTATGATGTCATCGTGACTACAAGCAGGTGGAGGTAGAAAGGAATTTGTCTCTGTTACCTGGTAGTTAGGGGATACCGGTGAACAGGAAGCTTTAAAAGACTAAATCAACATGGGTGTCAACACGGAGCGGAGTGTTCTGCACAAAGAGAATCTCACGAGTTTCAAGTCCTAAAATTATATTATTCAGCAACCAATCGGAGGGAGCTGCTCAGCAGTGGATGTGTGCAGCTTTCTATAATAAGTATTTTAGTGGTTGTGGCTGTAATTACACAGCACATCCAGACAAAGCCGTCTGCTGGCCCGACGTTGTGTCCTCAGGACTGCATGTTTATTTTTTAGTCCAGGCTCACCACCAAGGCAGGACCTCTTGGACGCTTAGGAGGCAAAACAAAGATGGCTGACCTCAAAGCAGGGATCAGGCCAAAATATTTAGACCGGAGGTTTCGTAACGTAAAAGTCCTTTTCTGTCTCTTGCTGTTGGGTTACTTATCGATTATGACATGTCGGGTATTTTGAGGTATATCATTGGGTAATTATACATATAAGTAGATGCTGGGTAAATTATCCGATTAGGAGCCCAAAGAAATTAGTTTGATTGTTTTAATAAAATGCTTTGAGCAAACGCATTCAGGAAATTTTGCAAAGAAGGCATTTTTTTTCATCAAATGCAAATATTTAATATAATATTTAAAGATATAATACAATATTTAAATATATAATATAATATTTAAATATATATTATTTAAATAGATTAATATTTAAAATTTAAATATTTAAATGTAAATATGTTTCTCGTTTGAGTATTTGTGGATTTTCTTTCGGTCATATGATAATTAATTATTTAATTACATCTGTAGGTTCTTTCTTTTTTGTCGCAGTATGAGCGAGTTTTTTTTTTTTTCATCAGATTTGATAAAATCTTTTGCGAAATAAGTTTGACACAAAGTTTGTTTTTGGCTCGACTAGATTGACTATAATCAACATAATCTGAAAACACAGGACTAAGAAAGAAAAAAAATGGCTGACAATTAAATGAGAAAAATGTTTGACTATTTTTTTGAGTCGTCGTCGACTAAAACTAGACTTAAAAAGAACGAGTGACTCAAACTAATGAGCGTTTTCGTCCGAAGACCAGGTCTAAAGTAGCTTCACAAAGTTCATCTCACCACGTTGGCTGACCAACGTTTACCCCTCCGGGTCGAGACGAGGGAAATCAAATCAAAAAGAAGTCTCGGCCTTACGCGAGCTCTACGTGGGGCCTCAGGCCCGCTGAGGGGTCCATGGCACCCTCCACCACACTGACCCCCTTCCCTCTTACACTCCGGCTCTCGTCCCCCACAGGTGTTCGGTCCGCCGGGGGATGCGTTTAATTTGCGTCCCCTTTACAGTAGCGGCGGTAATCGATCGGCCCCTCGGAGCCGCCGGCTATTTCTGCTCTCGGGGCGATAGTGTGTCGGTGGGAGAGCGACCCCGGTGACCTCCCCTATTTTAGGCAGCCGGGTCCGAGAGGGAGCGAGAGCAGGAATATGTGGGTCACCTCACCAAGAGCCAGGAATAACCGGTGGCTCCGGTGGTAAGGGATCATAGGTGGGGCGGTTGGGGGGTCGGGGGGGTGGAGTTAGGAGTCCAGGGCCTGGGAAGGGATGTCCTTTTTAGGGATCCCCCTTCAGTAAACCAGCCCTGGATCTGCTATTCTTAGTGGCTGGAGTTCACCGTCGACCACGCAGCATTTAAAGCTGTGAATCAGCGGCTGAATTCTTTGATTATGCAAGTGGGGAAATACACACTGGAGATTTTTTTTTTTTTAAAAAAACATTTATTTCATGCAATAAAACATTGATTCTGTAACTTGATTTTGAGGCTTTACGCCTGTTTGTTTTTAGGCGAGCGCGTAGTATTTTTCTTGGACACGTTTTACAGAATTCTCTCTATTTTGTATTTGCAGCAGAAATTTAGGAAATATGCAGTTTGTAGTTAGAGACTAGTGGCCTCCGCTTTTGTGTGCTTGAGTCATTGTTGTTGTCACCCCATTTTGTTGTGTCCCGAGTGGCGTTGGCTTCGTGGGTTGTTTGGTGCTTTTACACCGCAGCCCACGAGGCTTCATTTCTCCAGCTCTCCGTCCTCACTGAAACCGATCGGCCTCGTGTTCCCATCTGTGCAGAACCCAAAGCGATGAAACCACAACCATAAGGTGGAGCCCGTCTTCATTGAATGACGCAACATTAGCCGTTTAGCTGCTGCGATGATATGCGATGTGTTTATAAAAGCTAGAGGGAGAGCAGATGCTCCTTATTAGCCAGTGTGTGCTCCATCCATTTGGCATTTTCATTGTGTTTGATGGCAGCAGGAAGAAGCATATTGCCCTGCACAACACAGAAGAGCTTTTAAAGAGGCAATAAGTTGCTTCCCCCCACCCCCTCCTTCCTCCATAGCAGAAAATAACCAGATTATAATGTCAGGGGCTTAGAAGGACGCGTAAATTCACTTTAGGGCCTGAAAAAGTCCCCAAACATCGAAGGTTTAGAGCGCTTTCTTCCAAACAAGCTGTTTGTGCATTGTTTTTCATACTGTTTGTGTGTGTGTGTGTGTGTGTGTGTGTGTGTGTGTGTGTGTGTTTGTGTTTGTGTTTGTGTGTGCATGCATCATGGTCCACCTCATTGTCTTCTCTAAACTGCTCTTCCCTCCCTCTGTTCAGATCGAGGCAGTGACACGGACCGAGTCCTGCCCGCCGCCTGTCAGGCAGGTCAGAGACTCGTGGAGATTCACTGTAAGTTCAACCTGCAGCCTGTGAAGTAAAAATAAACTTGGAACAAAAAAAAAGCAGCTTAAAAATGAAACACCACACAAAGAAAAGGACATGAAACAATGTCTGAGTCAAACTAACGTCAGGAAACATCAAACTGTCCCTTTACAGTCATCATGTCTCGTATACCCACTCAGAGAGGAAGCTAGTGAGCTTAGCTCGCTAGCGTTAGCTTAGCTCGCTAGCGTTAGCTCTGCTTAGTCATCTCCTGCACATTCGATGCTCTCTGTTTCCACTAATTATTCAAGGGGGAAAGAGAAAGTGGACACCAGGACATTCTTTCCATTGTTCCTTTTTTATGTGAAGACGTCATTGATGCAACAACAATAATTATGCAACACAATCTAAATGTCTCCATGAATCTTAGGTGGTTATTTATTTTTTTTAAATATGGAGTTGCAACCGATTTCTTGCATCACAATATAAAGGAGCAAATGCACCTAATGGTGCATGATGTTTAGATGAAGAAGCAGCAGGTAAACTTGTTGGTATTTAAAATATATATATATATATAAGACATTTTAGTTCCTGCTCACACAGGAACTGCACCAGTCAAATAACAGATTATTCAGTTGCTTCCAAAAATGTAAACCCTTTTCAGATTTTTTTGGTTATAACATATTTTCTTTGTCAACTAGGTGCATCTAAGTTAGTATCAATTAATTATATATATTGGGATTTTTTTAAACAGCTTGACTTCAGTTGCTTCAGGTTTTGTTGGTTTGGTGTTCGGTTTCCCTCTCGGTTGATTTAAAACCAGTTCATCTAGTTTTGGGCTCATTTCACGACCATGTTTAAAGCTCCAGCTTTATATTTAGTAGTTTGTTGTTGTTGCAAGGTTCGTTTATTTATTTATTACTGAGGCTTCCACGGTGAAATAGGGAGAGAATCAAATATCACGGTACTTTTTTACCTCAAAATCGATATTGCAACAATATTATAGGGTTGACTGTTGGGGCTAAATAAATAAATAATAAATAAATATTTACACAATGTGGATATGAGTAAGAGGGTAAAGGCGAAAAACACTTATATCGATATCCAGAATGTAAAATTATATCTAGTTTCATATCAATATATATTATATAAATGAGTTTCAGACACAAGAAGAAAATAAGTGTCAGGATACTCCACCAGCACATTTTATGTAAATTAAAGGTCAAAACAAACCCAAAAAACAGCACGTCAACCATTTTGTTTTATTTTTGAAGGTCCAGTCAACAGCTAACGTTCAGCACGTGATGCTTAGAGTTAGATTATCTCCAGTCAGACGTTAGAAATAAACAACAAGCGCTTCATGTTGCTCGCTGCACACAAAACAAACATTCTGAATATTTATCTACATTAAACAAACTAAAATGTTCCTGATCCAGTTTTAATTGTAACCTGAGGAGGATCCTCCTCTTCCTCCTCTTACCTCTGGGAGGAGCCTCCTCTTCCTCCTCTTACCTCTGGGTGAATCCTCCTCTTCCTCCTCTTCCTCCTCTTACCTCTGGGTGAATCCTCCTCTTCCTCCTCTTCCTCCTCTTACCTCTGGGAGGAGCCTCCTCTTCCTCCTCTTACCTCTGGGAGGAGCCTCCTCTTCCTCCTCTTACCTCTGGGTGAATCCTCCTCTTCCTCCTCTTCCCTCTGGGTGAATCCTCCTCTTCCTCCTCTTCCCTCTGGGTGAATCCTCCTCTTCCTCCTCTTACCTCTGGGTGAATCCTCCTCTTCCTCCTCTTACCTCCGGGTGAATCCTCCTCTTCCTCCTCTTCCCTCTGGGTGAATCCTCCTCTTACCTCCGGGTGAATCCTCCTCTTCCTCCTCTTCCTCCTCTTACCTCTGGGAGGATCCTCCTCTTCCTCCTCTTCCTCCTCTTACCTCTGGGTGAATCCTCCTCTTACCTCTGGGTGAATCCTCCTCTTACCTCTGGGAGGATCCTCCTCTTCCTCCTCTTACCTCTGGGAGGATCTTCCTCTTCCTCCTCTTACCTCTGGGAGGATCCTCCTCTTCCTCCTCTTACCTCTGGGTGAATCCTCCTCTTCCTCCTCTTCCTCCTCTTACCTCTGGGAGGATCCTCCTCTTCCTCCTCTTACCTCTGGGAGGATCCTCCTCTTCCTCCTCTTACCTCTGGGAGGATCCTCCTCTTCCTCCTCTTACCTCTGGGAGGATCCTCCTCTTCCTCCTCTTACCTCTGGGAGGATCCTCCTCTTACCTCTGGGAGGATCCTCCTCTTCCTCCTCTTACCTCTGGGAGGATCCTCCTCTTCCTCCTCTTACCTCTGGGAGGATCCTCCTCTTCCTCCTCTTACCTCTGGGAGGATCCTCCTCTTCCTCCTCTTACCTCTGGGTGAATCCTCCTCTTCCTCCTCTTACCTCTGGTATTTAGGAGCTTTAAGTTAAAGCCTGTCGCTGCACACACACTGAGGCCTGCAGGGCTCCAGAGATCAGAAGCACTTCTAGTTTGGGTTTGGAAATGTGTTCCTGCAGAATCACAATCATTTTAAAATTATAATTTGCGCAACAGATGAACTATGATGCATGTTTGAAGAGGATCTGAGTTCAGTGTGATTTAGATTAGTGTGTACCTACGGGTTTGGGTCTGTCTTACTCGACTTGAGTCAAGCGCTTTGCATGCCTCCCTTTGTGTGTGTGTGTGTGTGTGAGTGTGTGTGTGTGTGTGTGTGTGTGTGTGTGTGTGTGTGTGTGTGTGTGAGTGTGAGAGATAGCCGAGGTGTCGTAGCAGAGCTCTGTTTTTATTTGAATGAACTCCGATATCGGTTCTGTGAGAAAAAGATAAGGCGACGCATGTACGGTGAACTACCCTGATGTCCGTTGGAGGTGAGGGGGGGAGGGGGGGGGGGTGAGGAGGGCGGGGGGGTGAAGGGGGTTTGAACTCGTGTCGCTCTGCTGCTGTCAGCATTGTGACGAGACCGGACTAAAGACGGGATCAGGAAACATCTAAACCTAAACCACATGCAAAGACCTCCGAATGGATAAAGTTCTTCTCTCAAATTATTTTGATTTGAATATAAAACCTCCCGTTCTCAATGTACTCACCAGTTTATTCCCTCTAGTTAGCGTGTGTATTGTCGATCAAAACAAAAAATCTGTGAATTATTTTTTTCGCTTGTATTTTAGATGATAAACGCTACATTTGGTCCTCAGAGTGTCTGTTTTCTTCTCGTAGAATATCTGAATGGATGCGGTTGTATTTTCCGGTGCGATATATATCCTCTGCTAGCTCGCTAGCTAGCTAATCTGGCGTTAACTCTGCGAGTCAGCTAACGGCGTAGCCTCCAGCGGGCGAGTTTTAAAGGTCTTGAATATGCATTTTATAGCCTGGAGCTCCATGTCTCAGGCTCTCTCTCAGCAGAGCTCCACAGTTTGACATAACATAGCTAGCATAGCATTACGTAGCGCCTGCCAGTAATGCTGCTAAGCTAGGACTGAGCAGTCGCTGTTCAGAAGAACTGTTTAGTTACCCGTTCACAGCCTGAACCCGTTTATATTTAATATGTTTGTGTGACTGAGCTGCAGACGTGATGAGATCTTCATGTCTCTTCTCTGAATAAACATCAATGAGGAGAACTTTCACAACTCTGATCTCAGCATCGAAGCATCATTTCAGTCACATGACGCCACATTCAGACCCTAAATTAGCAGAGCCCCCCCCTCAAGGAGTACGCAGCTTGACTCATTGCACAATCCTTCAAACTCTTTGCATACCAAAGATCTCTCTCTCAGCAGAGCGCTGCAGTTTGACATAGCTAGCATAGCTAGCATAGCATTACGTAGCGCCTGCCAGTAATGCTGCTAAGCTAGGGGCAGCGGAGGGGCAGCGGAGACGTGAAGCCAGCCGTCTAGTGTTTCACTGTAATCTTGTGCATGTTTAACCAACTTCATATTTTCAGATCCCACTTTGCTGAATCAGGAAATAACAAAGTTACTTTAATTCTGTAAAATCCTCTTTTAACTGATTTTGTTTGAAATAGGTCTTCAGTCTCCTTTCTGTTGGGGCCGAACGCTTTCTGCTGCTCCTTCTTCTAAACCTTTGTTTGGTTTTGTTTGTTCTCCCCTCAGGCTCCGAAGAAGGCGATGATGATGACGACGACGACGACGACGACGACGCCGGCGGTCAAGAAGGAGTCGAAGGAGAAGAGGGAGAGCAACGAGGAGAGCAAGGAGAACCTGAAGGCCAAGTCGGACGACTCCGGGGAGGAGAAGAACGGAGACGACGACTCCCAGAAGAACGGGCCCAAGAAGAAAGGTGAACATGGGACCGGGATCTGAATTAATACGGGGTCATGTGACGGGGTCATGTGACGGGGTCATGTGACGGGGTCACGTGACGGGGTCACGTGACCCCCTCGAGAGGCCCCCGTCGGGGTGGGCGGAGCTCTTTATGAAAGCTCGGGGACTTTGTGGTGTTTGCTGGGACGTCTGACGCTGATCGGTCAGAAACACACAAAACAAGGGAGTGCTCTTAAGATAGAGTTAGGACGAGGGAGTGAGCTTCATCTGATGCCATGGGAGGGATTACGCAATCGAGCTGAGGGGGGGGGAGAGGGGGAGAGAGAGTGAGGCAAGAGGGGAGGGGAGAGTGAGGTGAGAGAGGGGGGAGAGTGAAGAGAGAGGGGGAGAGAGAATGAGGCGAGGGGGAGAGAGAGTGAGGTGAGGCGAAAGGGGAAGAGAGAGAGTGAGGCGAGAGGGGGAGAGAGAGTGAGGCGAGAGGGGGAGAGAGAGTGAGGCGAGGAGGGGGGAGAGAGAGTGAGGCGAGGAGGGGGGAGAGAGAGAGGAGTGAGGAGGGGGAGAGAGAGGAGGCGAGGAGGGGGAGAGAGAGAGGAGGCGAGGAGGGGGAGAGAGAGGAGGAGGGGAGAGAGAGGAGGCGAGGAGGGGAGAGAGAGAGGAGGCGAGGAGGGGGAGAGAGAGAGAGGAGGCGAGGAGGGGGAGAGAGAGAGTGTGAGGCGAGAGGGGGAGAGAGAGAGGGAGGGAGAGAGAGAGAGAGGAGTGTGAGGCGAGAGGGGGAGAGAGAGTGAGGCGAGGAGGGGAGGGGGAGAGAGAGAGAGTGAGGTGTGTGAGGAGAGAGAGAGTGAGGTGTGAGAGGAGAGAGAGAGTGAGGTGTGAGAGTGTGAGGAGAGAGAGAGAGAGAGAGGTGTGAGAGGCATCAGTAGATATTTCGCTGTGGTAAATGTCGTTCCTGTGAAATGAAAGATGTGTTTCTGTTTCCGTCTTCAGACGGTGGATAAACCTCGTCTCGCGTCCCGTTACAGAACAAAGTCTTTTTTTATTCCGTTTCTTTTTACTCGCCGTGTTTCCTCGAGATGGGACGGTAGTAAAAGTAAATTCACGTGTTTTTACAGCTGAAGTAAACATTTCCTCGTAATCAAATTATGACGACGCAACCAAATGTCCTTTAGAGTTTCCTTTTTAACCGTGAGCCGACGGCAGAGGACTCGAGCGCCGACGCCGGCCCTTTAAGAGCTCACCTCAGTGGACCCAAAACAGTGTCCATGTGCACGAGCCTTCAATATATTTAAATATGGAGCCTGAATATTTAATGTTTGTGTGACTGAGCTGCAGACTGCTGTAGAGGTGATGAGATCTTCATGTCTCTTCTCTGAATAAACATCAATGAGGAGAACTTTCACAACTCTGATCTCAGCATCGAAGCATCATGTTAGTCACATGACACCACATTAAATTAATGCCTAAATTAATTCAGACATACCCCCCCATAACCCCATCCCCTTCCTGTTCCACCAACTGATTTCCTCCATTGCTGCTGTCAAAGGTTTTGATATTATTGCCCACCTCTCACCTCCCCCCTCCCCCCTCTCACCTCCCCCCTCCCCCCTTTCACCTCCCCCCTCCCCTCTCTCACCTCCCCCCTCAGTCAGCAGACACAAGGCCACGTCTCCTAAAACTGGCATTTCCTCTCCCATTG
>JACSYO010000328.1:0-10000 GCA_016806645.1 Ophiodon elongatus | reverse complement strand
GAGAATGCAGCTTAACACATGAAGCTTTGACTTCTATACAACCAGAGGAGTCGCCCCTGGTGGTCAGGAGAGAGAATGCAGCTTTAACACATGAAGCTTTGACTTCTATACAACCAGAGGAGTCGCCCCTGGTGGTCAGGAGAGAGAATGCAGCTTTAACACATGAAGCTTTGACTTCTATACAACCAGAGGAGTCGCCCCCTGGTGGTCAGGAGAGAGAATGCAGCTTTAACACATGAAGCTTTGACTTCTATACAACCAGAGGAGTCGCCCCCTGGTGGTCAGGAGAGAGAGGATTTACATTTTAAAACACTTCTCCATCGGCTTCACTTGGAGAACACACACAGCTGTGGTGACGGTATTCTTTAAAGTATTTGTACCTCTCGTGTTACCGCACACCGCAGATCATTAAATTTGTTTCTTTTTACATATTATTCAAATAACCATGTTGGAAACAAAAAAACATGCTAAACCACAACAGGATTGCAGAAGTCTGGCGGATGAAGACCTTCACTGTGTGGAGACGGTAGTTTTTCTTGGCACCTCGCTGAAGGAGCTAAGTGTTTCCTTGTGTGCACTCGGTGCCCCCTTCAGCTCAAGTGCATCGAGTTACTCAGAGACTTTGAAGTCCTGTCGGTTACTCTGGTTTGGATTAGCGGTTCCTCGGAAGGTATTCGGCTCCATGCGGCACAAAAAGCAACGCAACAATGTTGCGAGTGTCTCTACGTTTGTTTGTCTGTAAAGGAACGACAACAAACAGCTGATTTGTTTCCTTGTTTCTCCCCCCTCCCTCCCTCCTCCTCCCCCTCCCCCTCCCTCCCCCTTTAGTGAGTACTACTTCAGCCTGGACAACCTGGAGCGAGACTTCTTCCTGCGGAGGAAGATGGACGATGGGGGCTTCCTGCCCATCGGACTAGTGGCCAGTTTCCACCGAGTGCAGGCTCTCACCACCGACGTCAACCTCATCATGGAGGTAAGCGGCTAACAGCTGGAGGGAAGCTAACGAGGCTAACGAGGCTAACGCGGCTAACGGAGCCTAAACCGGTGTGATTGAAGTCAGGATTTGGGGGAATTGAACTGATGAGACACGAAAAATCATGTCAACACGGCACGTGATTAAAGTACATTTATTAAATATCAGAACGTCGGATACAATTCCACTTAAAACGCATTTCAAATCACAAAAATGTAATGAAAAAAAACTTTACAAAGTGTTGGTACCACAGGAAGTGTGGCACCCTGCACCCCCTGTGGTGTGGCACCCTGCGCCCCCTGTGGTGTGGCACCCTGCGCCCCCTGTGGTGTGGCACCCTGCGCCTCCTGTGGTGTGGCACCCTGCGCCCCCTGTGGTGTGGCACCCTGCGCCCCCTGTGGTGTGGCACCCTGCGCCTCCTGTGGTGTGGCACCCTGCGCCCCCTGTGGTGTGGCACCCTGCGCCTCCTGTGGTGTGGCACCCTGCGCCCCCTGTGGTGTGGCACCCTGCGCCCCCTGTGGAGGTGCAGGTGCAGGTGGAGGCCGAGCTGCAGGCTGCTGTAGACGTGATGAGATCTTCATGTCTCTTCTCTGAATAAACAATGAGGAGAACTTTCACAACTCTGATCTCAGCATCGAAGCCAACGCTCGGTCACCGTGCACGTTGCTTGGTCCCACAGACTGTGTGTGTGTGTGTGTGTGTGTGTGTGTGTGTGTGTGTGTGTGTGTGTGTGTGTGTGTGTGTGTGTGTGTGTGTGTGTGTGTGTGTGTGTGTGTGTGTGTGAAGGAAGGGTGTGTGAAGGAAGGGTGTGTGTGTGTGTAGGTAGGTAGGAAGGAAGGAAGGGTGTGTGTGTGTAGGTAGGTAGGAAGGGAGTGTGTGTGTGTGTGTGTGTAGGTAGGTAGGTAGGTAGGTAGGAAGGGAGTGTGTGTGTGTGTGTGTGTGTGTGTGGGAAGGGAGTGTGTGTGTGGGAAGGGAGTGTGTGTGTAGGAACGGAGTGTGTGTGTGTGTGTGTAGGTAGGAAGGAAGGAAGGGTGTGTGTGTGTGTAGGAAGGGAGTGTGTGTGTGGTGTGTGTGTGTGTGTGAAGGGAGTGTGTGTGTGTGTAGTGAGTGAAGTGAGTGTAGAGAGTGTGTGGTGTGTGGAGTGTAAAAGTGTGTGTGTGTGTGTGGTAGGGAGTGTGTGTGTAGATGTAGGAAGGGAGTGTGTGTGTATGTATATGTAGGGTGTGTGTATGTGTGTGTGTGTGTGTGTGGGGAGTGTACATCGTCACGGTGACGTCACCCGTTGGTTTGTGGACTGATGTTTTGAAGCCGCCATCTTGGAATACGGCCGTTGTTGTTGTTGTTGTTGTTGTTGTTTTGGGTTGTTTATTTTGCAACCGATGAACGCAAGTCACCATATTTTAGTTCGTGTTAATCGTGGGGGATTTCCAGTCCGACGTGTTTCCTGTTCGGAGTAAACCGGTTGGTTGTCGGGGAAACCACAGAACTGATACATTTTAAACTTTGATCTTAAAGTAAATCTCTTTGCTCTTCATTTACAAAATACAAATAAATAAAAATGATGTTTTCCTTGAACAGTGACGGCTCATAAGGGCGTCAGACTGGTCATTTAATATCTCTCACGGTTTGTATCACGCTGTTGCATGTTTTCTTATTTAATTTATCAATAAACTGTCTAAATTAATTTCATTCTCCTGTGAGAATGACGTGCGTTCCAAATGAAAAGCAGTGTTTTCTTATTTAATTAAGAACTTAAGTGCAAATTTAATTGAAATTATAGAGAATAAATAAATATTTCGAACTATATACTCACTGTTTCATGCGTGCAAATACAAAATAATAATATAATTCACGGAATAGCAGTTAAATCAAACTATTGTCTGTTTATATAAATTTAGACGACGTAATTATGCGTCACGATATCTGATATGATTTAATAAAGATATGATTCCATACTGGAATAAGACTTTATAATAAATCATCTCTGCACTATAGTCTCGTTAGTTAATTTATTATATATTGTTCATTTTTTATATTTAATATTGCTTTACTTGTCTGTATAAATGCTGCTGTAGCAAAACGTGTCCCCTTGCGGGATAAAGTCTGAAAGATGATGAATTATAATGAATTACCTTCAGAGTCACGCTTCGTTGCCTCAGACTAACCCTCTCTCCTCTCTCCTCTCTCCTCCTCCTCTCTCCTCTTCCTCTCTCCCTTTTCCTCCTCTCTTCTCACCTCTCTCCTCTCACCTTTCTCCTCCTCCTCTCTCCTCTCCCTTCTCTTCCTCTCACCTCTCTCCCTTTCTCCTCCTCCCTCTCTCCTCCTCCTCCCACCCCCTCTTCTTCCCCCTCCCTCTCTCCTCTCTCTCCTCTCTCTCCTCCTCCCTCTCTCCTCCCCCCTCCTCCCCCTCCTACCTCTCTCCTCCTCTCTCTCCTCCTCCCTCTCTCCTCCCCCCTCCTCCTTCTCTCCTCCTCCCCTCTCCTCCTCCCTCCTCAGGCTCTGAAGGGCAGTAAGGAGGTGGAGGTGATTGACATGAAGATCCGCCGTAAGGTGGACCCTGAGAAGTGGCCTCTGCCAGGCCTGGCCATGCTGAACCAACCTCACACCGACTTCTCTCAGCTCATCAACTGCCCCGAGTTCGTCCCGAGGCAGTCGGCCGAGGAGCCCCGAGGTGAAGCTCCTCCTCCTCCTCCTCCTCCTGCTCCTCCTCCTCCTCCTCTTCCTCCTGCTCCTCCTCTTCCTCCTCTTCCTCCTGCAGCGAGCCGCTCCAGTGATGCTCTAACACCTCTCTCTCCCTCTGCAGGCTCCCCGAGGTCCTCCAGGAACTCCCGGTCCTCCACGCCGGCCAAGCAGCGCGGCAAGACCGAGCTCGACGCCTCCAACCTGAAGACGATGCCCAAAGGCCTCTCGGCCTCGCTGCCCGACCTCGACTCCGAGTGCTGGATCGAGGTCAAGAAGAGGCCGCGACCTTCCCCGGCCAGACCCAAGGTCAGCGCGGAGAAGGTGAATCGTCTTTAGGATTACGTTTTCCAATTCGGGTTTTTATATATATATATATATAGACCCTGATGCATTGTGGGCTATTTGCTAGGAAGTCAGAAAAAAGTGCCATTTTAATACATTTAATTACATTTAAAAATGTGTTGCAGAAACAAAATGGATTCAGATGAAATCCTGTTTCCGACTCTTTTTTAAAATTATTATTAATATTATTATACGATGGAACATGTAAAGAAGTCTTTGTGCCTGACAGTTAATACTAAAACAATTGATTTATTAATCGCTTAATTGTTTTTATTTGTATTAGTTTAAACCGAATAGACTTTTATTTGGGACATTTGTCACGATTCGCTCTGGAAAAAATAGATTTAGTTTTTTTTCACAAACGTGTCGCGACGTTAAATTAAATTTTTGAACTATTCCTTCTGAATTCTGGGTAATTTCAGGCAAACGTTGCACATTGTAGAGTTCAGGAGGCGGGTTAGACCCCTGTGGAGGTGCAGGTGGAGGTGCAGGTGGAGGCCGAGCTGCAGGCTGCTGTAGAGGTGATGAGATCTTCATGTCTCTTCTCTGAATAAACAATGAGGAGAACTTTCACAACTCTGATCTCAGCATCGAAGCGGCAAAGAGAGAAAACCGTTATGTTTTAAAGCCACGAGTTTAGCGTTATTTTTTTTGGAATACGGCCGTCAACATGTTGTTGTTGTTGTTGTTGTTTTGCAACCAATGAACGCAAGTTACTATATTTTAGTTACTTTTAATTTCGGGTGATTTCCAGTGAGGCAAATGTCAGATATAGTTCTAGTTTTCCATTCAGGTTTTTTTTAGTATGGACCCTGATGCATTGTGGGCCACTTGCCAGCAAAATCATGTCACTAGGAAGTCAGAGAAAAGTTCCTGTAAATATAATATTATTGACTTTAACGTTACATTTGCAATAACACAAAATTAAAAACACGAAATTAATTTTCGAGACGATAAATTGAAGAAAAATAATGATGAAAATAATCTACAAACAATCCACATATTTTCTGACAAGTTGCCTTCAGGCACCGTTTATGTAGAGCCGATGAATTTCATCATTTTCTAAATTAAATTATTTCTTCTTTTAGTCATTTTTATGGGTTTTTTTTGCACAAGAAAACTACCGACCCCATTTTATACTTAACTTGTGATGTTGGTATCACTCCTGCATCCATTCACTTCTTTATTTACCTCCTCCTCCTCCTCCTCTGATGAAGGCCCCGTCGTTGCAGAAGGAAAAGGACGACTCGGTCCGCTCCCCGGTGCCTCAGCCCGGCTCCTCGCCCTCCCCTGCTACCACAGGAAATAAGGTGAGGAAGAAAATTAGTTTTTAACGATTTATTTATTTATTTATTTATTATCCTTCGAATATTTTATGTATTTTTCTTGAGCCAAGAACAATAATTTTCATGAGTTATTATTTTGTTAACGTGTCGTAAAAATTAAACTAAATTGTCCATTTTCTCTTGACCAACAGTCAAAAAACTCATTCACTCAATTTATAATATAAAGTAGAGAAAAGCAGCAAATCCTCACACAGAATATATATATATTTTTTTTTATCTGTAATATTTTAATTTGTAATAAATGTTTTTTATTTTAATTATTTTTAATATATTTATTTATTTAATATTTGTATATTTAATATTTTTACATTTAATATTTTAATATTTAATATTCACCTTATACAATTGGCTCCAACACAACTATTTTTGATCTTCTAATAATTTGTAATTTAATTTATTTTGTTTCTCAGGACGGGGCGGAGCCGGACGAGCCCGAGGAGCTGGACTTCATGTTCGACGAGGAGATGCAGCAGATGGACGGGCGACGCAACACCTTCACCGACTGGTCGGACGAGGAGACGGACGGCGAGATCGACGACCACGACGTCAACAAGATCCTCATCGTGACGCAGACGCCGCCCTACTTGAGGAAGCACCCGGGGGGCGACCGCACCGGGCACCACACCTCGCGCTCCAAGCTGTCCACCGAGCTCGTGAAGGTCATCAACGACGGGCTCTTCTACTACGAGGCCGACCTCTGGGACGACACCTACGAGCCCGAGTACGCCACCATCAAGGTGAGGTCACGGTCATGTTTGACCTCTGAAGGATTACCCACCATCAAAGTGAAAGTGTATATATATATATATTTATTTTATATATATATATATTTATTTTATATATATATATATATTTATTTTATATATATATATATATTTATTTTATATATTTATTTTATATATATTTATTTTATATATATTTATTTTATATATATATATTTGTTTTATATATATTTATTTTATATATATATATATATATATTTTATATATATTTATTTTATATATATATATATATTTTATATATATTTATTTTATATATATATATTTATTTTATATATATATATATATTTTATATATATATATTTTATATATATATATATTTATTTTATATATATATATATATATATTTTATATATATATATATTTATTTTATATATATATATATATTTTATATATATATATATTTATTTTATATATATATTTTATTTATTTTATATATATATATATATATATATACATACATATATAGACACACACACACACACTCTCTCTTAGCCTGCAGACGTGCTGTAGAGGTGATGAGATCTTCATGTCTCTTCTCTGAATAAACATCAATGAAGAGAACTTTCACAACTCTGATCTCAGCATCGAAGCATCATTTCAGTCACATGACGCCACATTCAAGCAGAAATGTGGTTATTTCTTCGATGGTGAATGGCGGAAATTAACTATTCCCACGGAGATAAGCCACGCCCCCTCTCCGGTGGCACGAATGAAGCGAAATAACCACAAATAGTTCGCAACGCTTTTGGTGTGAACGCAGCGTAACAAAGTCTTTCGTTGAAATTACCTTCCTAAATACATTTACAGTACATAAAGTAATTATATATAGATATATATCTATGTATATATAAATATATGTATAGATATACATGTATATCTATATATAGATATATCTATATATAGATACATGTATATCTATGTATAGATATATGTATATCAGATATAGATCTATGTATATCATATATAGATATATGTATATATCGATATATACATATCGATATATATATATTGTGTATATATCAATATATAGATATATATCTATATATACATATTTGATATATAGATATGTCTATGTATAGATATTCAAATTATTAAAAAAATGGTAATTACTTTATGTACTGTAAATATTGTGCTCAGTTTTAAATATTTTATATATATATATATATATGTATATATTAAAAAAATGGTGCTGAAGTTGTTTTTTTTGTTTTTGTAATAACAAAAAAAGATAAATTGCAGATATATTTTGTCGTAAAACGATCATGTCATAACCTCATAAAACCACTTATGTAAAAAAGAAAAGAAAACAGGACTCAACCAGAATATGTGAGTTAGTGGAGAGCTTAGGGGTCACATGCTCCACCTGGAAAACACTTTGAAACAAAATAACCTTCAGTGACTCGAGTCAAACTCTTCTGAGCGCTTCCAGGCTGCGGCGGTCCGCTTGGAGGCGTTTCTCAGGGGGGGGTTGTTTTGTTGTCATTGTTATTGTTGTCCTCATTGTGAGGACTTCACGTGCTCGCCCAGCTGCGCGTGGAACAAAGGGAGCGCTTGTTTATAAATAAACCCCACGTTACGAGGCCTCGGCCTGAGGGAATCGAACCCACGGGGGGAAGGAAGGCAAAGATGGACGCTCGGAGATCTGAGGACGCTCGGTGGAGCGTGAGTGTGAGGAGGAGCGAGGTTTCGAATAGAGCTGTTGTTGTTGTTGTTGTTGTTGTTGTTGGAGGAGGAGCAACGGGTTTTGTTGCTGTAGCTCAGCTGGTCGTTTGACTCGAGTCAGACTCAGCTGGTCGTTTGACTCGAGTCAGATCAGTGAGAGGCAGCATGAGGGTGAAGAGGCTGTTTCTGGCGGCCATGTTTTGCTGCTGCGTCTCAATGTCCCGGTTACTGCAGATGAGGTCTGTTTGTTTACATGTAAACATTTAAGAGATTTTAGTCCAACTTGTGAGTTTTATTGAGTCTGAAAATGAGTTAAATTTGTTTTATTGATGTTTTTCGTGCCGGGTTTCGTCATATTAACGCCCGTTTTTTTCTTTACAGCAAGAGGTGGAGAACTTCAAGAAGGTCCACCTGATCACGCGCGAAGAGTTCGACTGCCTGACCCCTGAACCCCCGGTCGACCCCAACCAGGAAGTCCCTCCAGGCCCCCCCAAACCCCAGCAGAGTGAGCACACGAGATGAAGTTAAAACGGGATCCAGAGATTAATCCAAGGCTCACTAAACGTTATTCTGCTCCACTAATAATCGTCTTTTTCACGACCTTTATTGTGAAAATACTGGATACTTATTCAGGCCTCTAAAAATATTCAAAAGATAAGTTTTCTGAGAGAAATCGTATGCGAAAGGGTGTTTTTTTTTTTCTCTTTTGTGGCAGAAAAAGAAAAACTTTCTATCCTTTTGAGACTTAGAAACTACCCATAATGCAACACTTTTTACAATTTCGGAGACTGTTGTTTTTCTCCACTCAAAAAGAATATTCCAGAGAAAAGACGGAACAATACCGTATTTAGAGTCTCTGTAGAAGAGGAGTTGCTCTCATTCAGTGGCCTTGTTTTAGAAACTACCCATAATGCAACACTTAATTTAGGAGCCTGTTGTTCTCCACTCAAAAAGAATGTGCCAGAGAAAAGACGGAATAATACCGTATTTAGAGTCTCCGTAGAAGAGTTTCTCTCATCCAGTGGCCTTTTTTTAATTCTAACTCATTAAAAGGATCTTTAAGTCATAAAGCCATCTTTAAACCTCCTCCGATGACTTTTTAAGTTTTATTTCAAGATTAAACTTGTATATATATATATATATATATATATTTATTCATATATATATATATTTATTTATTTATTTATGAATATATATATATATATTCATATATATATATATATTTATTTATTTATTTATGAATATATATATATATATATTCATATATATATATATATTTATTTATTTATGAATATATATATATATTCATATTTATTTTTTTATTCATATATATATATATATATATTCATATTTATTTATTTATTCATATATATATTTATTCATATATATATATATATTTTTCTTTCTAAAGAGAATACACAGCTACATTTGAACAGTACACGTGATAGTGCAAGCTTAGTGGGGCTCCTGGTCATTGTGTGCAGTGCAGCTTTCTAATCTCATGAAACCAGAATTGGTTTCCACTCTTCTTTTCAGAGCCAGGAGATGATAGATAAAATAGCTCATGGAGGGAGACAGGCGTCAGCTCAGATTTCTCAGGTGGGCTCTGCCTGACTGAGCCGTCAGTAGCACCAACCACCTTGCTTGGCCGTCTGTGACTTAACGCACTGTCACCCCCCTCAGGAGTTATAATCTTAGAATCAACACTCATTGGAGATAAACAAACGTTTTCCTTCATGCAGTGGTTCTGTTTTTATTTCACTTGTCATTTCTGATTTCCAGCTCCACTGAGTCCAATCATCACATTATGTGGTGTGCAGAGCTTCCTCCAAAGAATACCTCATACCAACACTTCTCCGAGACGAGTAAATGCCAGTTCTTTCAGTGAATTTTGGAAAGTTGCTTACACTCTGTCACCTCAAATGCCACTCATTTATCCGACTGACAAAGCTGCAGGAACTCCTCTTTGCAAGGACTGATTGCTAATTGACTCACACTTACAACCCTGGATTCAAACAGGTGCATAAGAGCTCAACATTATTAAAGCAACACATTGACGATAACGTTCCAGACTGCTAATGTGGCGCACAGCCTGTTATTTGACCCTAAACGTATTAATCACACAGAGGAACGATAAATGTTCAGATAAATCCACAATTAGCTGCTTTTACACCTTCTGAATCTGGAGACGAGTGTTATTTTAAGAATAATAG
>JACSYO010000327.1:0-25766 GCA_016806645.1 Ophiodon elongatus | reverse complement strand
TATATATATGTATATGTATATATATGTATGTATATGTATATATATATGTATATGTATATATGTATATGTATATATGTATATATATATGTATATGTATATATGTATATATATATGTATATGTATATATGTATATGTATATGTATATATGTATATGTATATATATACATATACATATATACATATGTATATATATATATATATATATATATAATGGGAGAGGAAGTAGCAGGTCAATTGTTACAATTAAATCAGCAGGGAAATGTATGCATTATCACTTTTAATCATAGATTATTGATCATAAACGTGGCTGATTGGTTTGAAGTGCACTCAAGTGATTTAGAGTTGCGCTTCTGAAAAGATGGGGGACTCACAAAAGGGCGTATGCAGAGACCCTGACTGAGGTCAAGCTCCAAAAATGTCCCATAATGCAACTGAATAGTGTATCTCAGAGCATCCATGCCTGATGAACACCCACGTATTTTCAGACACAGACTATTCTGTTTAAAGTTTTCTCATACAGTATGTTAGATGGCTCTGGAGGAGCCACAGAGGGCATCTTGCAATTGATTTTACAGGCTGACAAATACTAACCATAACCGCTAAACTGATCTCCCTACATGTAGAGCATGTAGAGATATGTCCAAATATTCCTCTAGTCTTGATAGAGTTGCATATGTCTTATTGCTACTCTTTTTTTCCAGTGACCTGGAGCCTCTTCCCACTGAGAGACATCCCTCCCAGAAGGAGCCAGAGCAGCGCCTTAGGGAGCCGGGGGCCATCGACAGCGGCAGCACGGCCCCGCGCATCACCGAGGGCTCCCTCTCCGAAGACGTCTTCACCGAGACGGAGCTGTCCCCCATCCGCGAGGAGGAGCAAGCGTCTAACGAGGACCTCCGCCTGGACAAGTCGTCGGGCACGTCCACGGAGTCTGTGCAGACCGTCACCCAGGTGGAGGCTAGCAGTGCCGTGTCCCAGGTCCCCGGCGAGGTCCCCGGCGAGGTCCCCAGCGTGGCCAGTCAGCCGGAGGAGAGCGCTGCGGCAAAAGCAGAGGACAATCCGCCAGGCACTGCCACAGAGAGCGATAGCCAGTCCCCCATGGGATCCAAGCAGCACAGTGTAGAGAAGCCACCAAGCACACCCACCACCAGCAGCAGCACTAGCCAGGCCCAGGGCCCCAGCAGCAGCAGCAGCAGCACCTCTCGCCCGGGGTCCCAAAGCTCAGCCACCCCTGGTGCTGCAGACACCACCTCTGTCTCAGTCAGTCCACAGGGGGAAGCCAACAAGGAGACAGTTGTCCCCAAAACGGACACTATGCAACAGGGCAAGGAGGAAAAAGAGAATGTAGAGCAGACGCCAAAGGACGGCACGCAGAACTCTGCAGAGGGTAAACACCTTTACATAGTAACAGTTGGAAAACGTGTAACTCAAAGCTCATGAAAAACAGGTAGCGGACGTTTCAGGTGATTAATTCATGTTGTCTTTTAGCTGCAACCTCTACATCCATATTCCTCGGAAGACTATCAAAGCGAGTTCCTCTCCTCTCTGGCTGCTTCAGAATCCCGCCTCTCATGTTGGTTCCCGATAACCTTTCTGTTTCCACTCTGCCTTGGTGCTAGTAATTGGGATATAAAGACGAAGGGAAATGGCAGCCTCTCTGTTGTTATCAGCCCAGTGGAGCTAGCCGGGCTTTATGGGGCTTTATGCAGCTCTTTGATCTTGGGCTCTGGTGGTCTGGGCCATAAGCTAAAGCCTATCAAACACCACAACGCCACAAACACAAGTAATGCCCAAAGGCGAAACACGATGCCGATGAAACCCAACATCAAAACACCTTCTGAGACAGCATTCAGAGAGGTGTTATTTACACGTGACATCCTTCTCTGGTTTGCTTTCATGTGGATTTAGACAAATACTACCTTCCCCCAAAGCCTGGAATAAACTTATTTTGTTCTCATTGCCATGTTTAAGATTAAAGGATCACGCCAGTGGCTTTGAGATGTTTTAACCTGCCAACTATGGGTAGTTAGTTATTGGTGGTCATGCCAAACGTTTGGTCCATTCCACGCTGCATGAAATGACAAGTCATCTTCCAGTAACATATATACAAAATCATAAGAAAAACTTGAGTTATAACATGTGGACTTTTTTTTAAAGTATATGTGCAATATTTCAAAGTAAATTGTACACCAAATAGAAGAAGAAAGAAAATAAATGCTACAAGGCATTTATTCTTTTTTCTTCATTTTATCATGCCATCTTTCTTCCTGACAAGAAGTTTTATTCACAAAAACGATAGACAATTTCAGTGCTGCTGTTTTCTGACAACTTCAGCAGTTTACGTTCAAATGGCAATTTCAGATTATCCTTGAACATGCCAGAAAGTAGTTTTTAAAACGGCCTTTCTCTCAACTGTATTACCACTAGCGATAACATATAAGTAGCAGAATGTTCACTGTGATGGATAACCCATCTCCAGCAAGATGAGCTAGGAAAGCAGTGACTGCCTGAAATGTAGGTATTTGCTAAAAATATATACAAGATGTGCTAGAGAAAATGACGGGCGATTCCGATGCAATTAGTGGTTAATTGGCTAACATACAAAACCATGGCAGCATCCTTTTAATTAGAGCCCGGGTGGCACAGTTTGTGTCTTGTCATCTGACAGTGGCCTCAGTATGTCACACTCACTCGTGTCCATGTAACCCACAATTTCCAAAAACTAATATGTCTCTCCCCAAGAAGAAACAGACCTAGACAGTTGGAGAGAGAGATATTCGCCATTTTCTCCCTGTCAATTATTGTCGCACGGAGGAGCCGGGCTGCAAAAGCAGCTTTAATTCACAGGGATCTCAGCAGGACTGCCCATCATTATGTGCACATTAGCACAGCCCACACAAGTAACAGCAGCCCCCTCAAAAACAAGCTGCATTAATACAGAATTAATGCATTCTGAAAATTTAATTTGTCCCACTGAGCAAGAGGATTATTTTGTCTGTCATTATTGCTAGTTATGTTGAGCTGCCCAACCAGGAGCTGACAATATGTGGCAGTGTAATGTCACTGGTGCAGTGATGTCATCCAGCTCCCTGGGGGCTGCGACCTTATAATAGGCCATTGATAATGTACCACGGGCAGAGGACTCGTGCCACTATCAATTATAGTGTGCTTCTCCGGTTGTTTCTGTCATCTGCTGCGTTTCTGCCACAAAATGACTAATGCCAGTCGAAGTAGCCAGTAAATAGAGGATGTAAAACTAGGTCACTTGCATAAAGCAAGTATTAGCAGGAGAACACAGTTAATCAACAAGATGTATTTAGACATTTGAAACAAAACATTTAATGATTTTTAAAAGAAGCTTGTTTGATACTTGGGAAATAGGCTGCATTGCTTTCCTGCGAGAGTTAGTTTTTCAGATTGATACCACTCTTGTGTCTAAAATAAATACAAAGCTACCAAAGCTTTGACTAGGTTAGCATAAAGACTGGACACAGGGGACAGCTAACCTGGCTCTGTCCAAAACTTGCAAAGTCTGCCTCGCAACAACTGTAAAGCTCACTAATGGACTTGTTATATCTCATTAGTTTGATCAATACACACAGCATAAGTGTAAAAGCCTGAGCCGGGCTAACAGTTCCCAGTCTGTATGCTCTGCTAGGCTAAGCTAAGCGTCATATTTTACCCATTTGTTGCAGCTATTAAGCCATAAAATAACACATTTCTATGCTTTTCTGACCACGTGATGATTTCCTCTTCCAGATACAGGGTCTGCAGAGAGGCGGAAGCACCCCTCTCACAAGTTCCTGTGTCTGCGGGTGGGGAAGCCCATGAAGAAGACGTTCATTTCTAACGCCAGCGCCTCCATGCAGCAGTACGCCCAGCAGGGCAAGAAGCACGAGTACTGGTTTGCTGTGCCGCAGGAGAGGTCGGTGCCTCTGCCACACCTTTGAATTCAAGCAAATCCTTTTTGTGGTAGCCTAAATAACTTCAGTGAAACCAGTGCTGTATCTGATGATGTGGAGCAATATTTTAAATGCGAAAAAAAACTGCAAAGGAAAGTACATGATATAGTAGCCTCTTATAAGTCCACTTGCAGTGCAACAGACTTGTTTTTTTATGCAGACAGCAGCAGGGATTTGACCTTGTGCGATCCCAACATACTCCTAACACACCACAATATTCGGCTGAGTTATCAAGGCACCTCACCCCCAGTCCTTTTTAATATTTGAAACCAATCAAATATGCACTCTTTGTCGGGTCTGACTCCCACTGCGGCACCTGCCCATCTCCCTGTGCTGCCTCTGCCAGACAGCAAAACGATTTATTATTCATTCCCTCTGCAGGGAAACAGACATGCATTTTATTCCTGCGCTGGGACGCACGCACGCACGCACGCACGCACGCACGTGCACATGCGCGCTCAAAACCCATCCAACAATAAAGCTTGTGTTTTTCCTAGCTTTGTATCCTCAAAAAGAGTTCCGCCCACAAAAATGCTCATGAACTTGTTCTGACCTACGCTGTAATGTTTTGTATCAACTGAAAATAGATACGGCTTGTTAGTGTGTTTTTCCAAGTTGGAGCGCTCCGACTGGATGTACAGTTGCCAAGCAAGCAGCAGTCATAATTACATTAGAGCTCTTCTTGCTGGAAGGAGACGCATTTCATGAAAAAGTTGCGTAATGTCTTTATATGGAGAGTTAATTTAATAAATCAGAGGCCATTCATTACAGCCAAATCTGGCTCCAGTACAGCAGTAGTTAAATTGTCTATCTTTTTTTAGAGAGGAGGATACGAAGGAACAAAATGGTGATAACCAACATGAGGTGGATCTGATAAGTTACTTGTCCAACCTTGAGTTGCACAGCACCTCTGCTGTTTTCAGTACATTGGTTTGTATGTACTTTTACAGCAGCAGCACACGTGGTGTTCTCTCAGGCTGCTAATCACATTTGAATCAAACAAACAGGCGTGTCCTTTTTAGTTAGTCACGGTACCATAAATGCTTCTTGGTTATGTGATGTGTTGAGTGCAGTAATGACACAGAACCCCCCTCACACACACACACACACACACACACACACACACACACACACACACACACCTACACACACCTTCACCTTCATTATTAATTATGAACTTCAGGAGTTTTGTTTGTTACAGGGTTGTTGTTGTCACCTGCAGGTTGCTTAGCTGCAGCATTTCCCACCTGGAAAACAAGTTTGCTTCTCCTGGGGATGGTAGCCCAGGGGCATTGCAGATTCAAAGCTAGTATTTAGAGATGGTGCTTAGAGACATGTGACTACTCATTATTTTTAACTTATTGGCACCGCAGGCAGGCTGAGGTGCGTGGGAGGGGTGATCATAAGCTGTTGGGACTGACAACACAGCGGCTCGTAGTCCTTTCCTTCAGACGCTGCTAGACTCTCTGGAGCTTGACCTAGATGGGAGGCAACCCGCATGATGCCTCTTTAAGTGCCCTGGCAATGGTGTGGGAAGACAGAGAGGCCATTGAATGAGCCGTACACAACCACAACACTGAATAATGCTCAGCCTACTGAGTCTGCACAGCTCTGTCATGTCCAAAGCCGTATGTGACACAAACTGTATTTGTTTTCAAATTTTGCATGAGTTATGCCGTACTACCTTATTTATATCCTGAACTGTTTGCATGTTTCTCATGTAAGCAGACGCCGGAGGAGAGCAGAGGGGGGCAAAATTATAGTTGCAATGTTTGAGAGCGACAGGAGATAAGGAGTATTAAGCAGCTAAAGAGACAGATGTCTTCCCCAGGGGTTGGTGGAGACCAAAATGGAGCTAAAGGGAAAGTAAATATGGGACTTTTATTATTTGTGTCCAGAAATATGACTCTAAATGAATGGCAATGTTGCTCTGTTTGTTTGTTTGTGTAAATAAGAAACTATTAGCCAACAACTTCAGCATATGTGACTGTTGTATTTACAGCTTGTTGTTCTGCCCACAAGGGAACAACCAAATCGGTGTACGCAGGTTCAACTAGTTATTATAAGACCATTTGTTCCCAAAGTGTTCTCACACTTAAGCAAAAAGTGATAGCTTTTGTTGCAAAATACTTGATAAGAGCAAAATGTCTTGTTCAGCATCTCTCTGTTGATGTTGAAATGCTTCCTTAACGGCCATTAGGGCTGTTTGAGAATGCTTCAACGTACAAAATATTCAGTCATTCTCAGAACTTTCGGGAGTTGATGTGCTGATGGGAGTTCCGTTTCTTCCCCATAGGTCAGACCACCTGTACGTGTTCTTCATGCAGTGGAGCCCAGACATGTACGGTGAGGGGGTCAGGGGGATGGGACAAGAGCCTGGGTTTATGGTTGTCAAGAAGAATGAGGTGTCAGAAACAGCTGAGGACGAGCCAATCACTGACCTCAATGTCAAGGAGTGGGAGGTAAGGTCCACATGGCTAAAACTGTTCCCCCACCTTACTTAAAGCACACCTGTTGTGTTTTGTGTCAAGCTTCACATGCATGGATTAAGTATAGTTCTCCACTATGGTTTAATCCATAACCTGTGAAACCAGAACTTTATGTGGTGTATTGTTAAGTTTATTTGTGTGTTAATTTACATGTTCTATATAAATGTGTTGATTTGCTTTCATTACGTAATACATAGTCCAAAACGTATCGTGCTGATCGTGGTTTTGAATCCATCAGTTGTGCAGTTTTAAAAACCTTGGTTTTGTATTCTGCTTCTGTATATTGCACTTCTATGTACCACTGCATATTTCTTGATTTGATGGTAGTAACTTTTTGTGTGAACTTTCTATCACATGTGTAAGTTGTGTGAACACTTGCTTTGCTTGGAAATGTGCTTCTCTGAACTTCCAACCAAAGTGTTTTGCATGTTTGTGTAATTGTTTACTCTTCTCAGTTAGTGTAATGTAGTTTCATCACATGTTGTGTGACTGTCACTAGCGTTGGTCAGCATTTGGCAATGTATATTTTGCTGAATGGCAAAAGGCTGACACAATTATGAGTTGCTGCAGGGACTGTAATCATTAAGCAACTAAAATTTTTTTTTTTTTACTATGAAATCACCCCAAACTCATGTGGCACTGATATGGGTTCAATCGGTCTTCTTTTCTCGTCAAGCTAACTTCTTGACGTGTCTTCATTGCACATTTACAGAATGTGGCAGTAAAACTAGGAAGCTCAGACAAGGATGTCCATCTAGATTTCCAGCACTGTGACGGCCACTGCACCACACGTTGGATGGTTTTGATAAAGTGAGATTGTTTTTGAGCCTGTGGATAATGAATGGGATGCATTCGTTGTATGAAGAAATTGATACGATGGAAGCCGTGTCCAGGATTTAAATTTTAATGTAAATGAATGATGTAGGAAACAAAGTGGACTGATTTGTTTGTCCCTACAGGATCCATTACATTTGAATAAGTAAACAGGAACTTGCTGCTTTTGTTTGTCCTGTTGACGATACATGAATTTTAAGCAACACCCTTTTTTCATGGACCTTTATTTACAAACAGAGTTTTGTCTAACTCGTATATTTTTGTTTAAGAAAAAGACTGACTAAATTTAGTTGTATTAATGTATTGATTCATTTGAACTTTGTTTTTTTTTTTGTTACCAGAGATCTCGTCTATGAAAATCTATACCTCATGGGCTTGAGGTGTTACTGTCTCTTTAAATCCTGTCTGTTATGGGACCGGTCATATTTTCTTTTAACCAATGGGGAGCCGGATTCTCTCCTGTCCCGTGTTGTTATTGGGTTTTAGCGATGTCACACAAATCATACGGTGTAGAAACCCCATTGGAAAAAAAGAATGTTTCTATTTTAGTCGAGCAGGCTGCCAGGCTTCATACCAATTCCGTCTTCTTGTCTCGGGGCTGCACGGGGGGACTTAAAGGATCTGTAATGTGACTTTCCGGATTCAACCTCGCCCAGAAAGCAAGACATGTTTTCTAGGAGGGTGAAAGACCAAGAGAAACGGCTGACCCCCAAGTACACCTGTGTATGTTCCCATTGCATTGTTCCTGTTTTCAGTCTCTGCCGATGTATGAACGTTGTCCTTGTGTGTTCTCTTGTTGTTAGCAAGCCGTGCTAACTTGCTAGCGAAGCTAACTAGCCCGCTAGCCCTTTAGCCGTTATGGTCTAGGTCAGTGAGTGACGTTAAACAAAGTGGCCACTATCTAACCACTATTTAGCAGTCAGGAAAGTGCTGTCTGTCCTCTCGGCACCGTGTAATACGATGTGTGCGGCTCTGTGTGCTGTCTGAAAGTTTCCAGTTGCTAGGTGCCAGTTAAGAGATGAAGCCCCCTTTTTCATTCATTAGTTTCCTAAACCTCACATTAACATGCATGTTTTATTTATTTACCAGTTATGTTTACGTTTCTTTCAAGTGTATAGCTCGTAAAGTGACAGTTAATTAGTCAAATGTGCTGTGACACCGTATTTAATTCACCAGTCACTTCCAAATGCTGACCTTTTTCATGACATTGATCTCGTCAGATATTGGCATTTGATACACATTCAAAAGTCTGTAGCATGCTGTTTGCCCAACGTTACTCTTCATCAGGAGACTAATGCACTGAAGTTCCTTGAGCTGCAGGTTAAGTGAGGCACAGATGTATTTTTCATTAGGGCTGTAGTTTACCCATTCTGCTACGTTATTGAGTGCCATAAAGAGGCTGCTTGTTATCAAAAGACTTATTTACACCATGTTTTCCCCAGGAGTTGGTGGAGACCAAAACAAAGCTAAAGGGAAAGTGACTTATTTACACCAAAGGTAACAAGTTGAGGGCAAGATTGTCTCACAACAAAAAAATAATAATAATAACAAACGTTCAAGAATTAAAGGCAGCTTATGACATCTGTTCCCAGACAGTTTGATATTCATTGAAATATAGACCTAAACCAGTTAATGTGTGTGTGTGTGTGTGTGTGTGTGTGTGTGTGTGTGTGTGTCTGCGGTATTTGTGGCTTTGTTTGTTTATCTTGCGCACCGGGCTTTAAATATCTTTCCTGCACCGTGGACTGTTTATACGCCAACGTTTTCTCAGTGGCAGAACAGAGGCAGCAGCTCTCAGTGGAGTTTGTAGCGTGGGGTGTAACTTTGTTGGAATGTAGCCATGCTCATAGGTCATTGTGTTGGTCTGTCTGGGCTGCAGTTGTAGTTGTGGATTATTGTTCCTGACGAGGAGAGAGTGGGTTAATGTTCATGGACTTGGTATTTTAAAAAAAAAAAAAAAAAAGTTATTGCATTTGGGGTTGGCTAGAAGAAAGACTGATCGTACTTTCCGCTGGAGTATTATTTCCATCCTTTGGTCTAAGTTAACTTTTAGTCTAACTGAGCAACCAATGGTGGTGTTATTAAACATATTACACAAACATGCAAAACGATGGAGTGCTTTTAAATGCCCCACCCCTTCTCTTCTTAACAGTGGCCGTAAGCCTTTGTTAGAATTTGTGTCTTTAAATCTTTGACATCTACCTTTTATATAAAGAGCAGTGTTAAGTTTACTGAAATTGCACTACCTAGTGCACATAATGCCTTCCAAAACTCACCCTTTCCTTTCCCTGGCCGCCGATAGATCTAGCAGAGTTTTATGTTCCACCTGTTCCTGTTTTTATACTACCAGGTAGTGTCTCTGACGGAGTACCACCGTCGGATTGATGCACTAAACAGTGAAGATCTACGCTCGCTCTGCAAACGACTCCAGGTGCCCTGACCAGCCCTGTCTGCCCCCCCTCTCTCTGCTCTGCCCAGCCCTGCAGCTGCCCGCACCAAGATGGTCTCCCATAGACTCTAGCAGGCTTCAGCTGCTGCTGATGTTGCATATGATCCTCAAAAACACAGGCTTTGCATAACATTAATGTTGAGTAGGTTTCATGAGTGTTTGGGCTCACAAAACCTATTCAAAACTTGCTACACAAGATCAATTGGGAATGACTTCTCAAACATTTGACGTAAAATATTTTTTATCAATTCATTACAGAAAACTGTGTGATGAGGTTTTCATGTGACAGCAGCCTTATCTCAATGTGTCAGGCTTTCCGTCTTAGACTTGTTGTCATGGTGTTTTCAGTGCGTCAACCCACTAGATCAGATAGGATCAATATGTAGATTTTAAATAGACCCCACAGAAATGGGTATTGTCGTTTATGCACAAGTGACCTGAATGTATAGAATATTTTAGGACAAAGCGATGGTGTGTTGGTGAGGGGGTGGAAGTAAGACTCCCTTGACGGGTTGAGTGATGTTTTCTGAGGACAATGCAGGTAGGCCCTATTTGAATGACTGAAACATGAGAGCATCCCAGCCACCAGTGGTGAAGCGCTCCACAATCAGCCTCTGTTATCGAGAAAGATAAATAACCCTAACAGTCTGTTGGCCGGAGAAAATGTCAAACAGTGGAGTGCAAATTATTCATTGGGTTGATTTCCCATTCACTTTGCATTCTCCTCTCCCAGACAGTGTCTCTGCCCGCTCCCCTAGTTCTGCCAAACCAATCCTAGTCGTCTGGCACCGGAGAATGGCAGGAAGATATTCATCTGTTCGTCATCAAACTGTTGCATTATCAGTGTGTCGCCAGCAAACACTGCGTTTTATAATTTTGCCAGGAACATTGTTAATTTAAAATGGGAGCTGTTGTTGCTCAGGTTAAGCTTTGGTTAAAGGCGAGTTTCTTCATGTCGTCCCAGCCTTTATCCTAGAGCAGTGTAGTAAAACTGTGTAGAGTTCTGTGGTTACTGCTTTAGATAGCCTCACTATGTAGGAGTAGCCCGATATGCAAAACAAAATTGTAGGTTTATGACAGATAGCTGTAATTGAACCCATCCAGTGTCGGTGCCTTATGGAAGCTGAATGTTAAACCACTCCCTGTGAGTGTATATGCATGTCTGACATGTGCTTGTACCTGTAGATCACCACCAAGGAAGAGGTGAACTCCAAGCAGGGCGCGTCCATCAAGACAGAGCTGGAGCCAGAAACGTTCAAACCCAACCTCAGAGAATCCAGTGATCTCCTGGAGGCCGACCAGATAGAGAAGGTACAGACTGTTGCACAACCCTTCTCTAATCCAACACTGCCGTATAACATATCATTATGTTAGCATCTATATGCTAATCACGATTTAAAGGCTAAGGCAGGCAATCTTTTGTACTTTTCTTACGGCCAACAAATCACACGAAAGACAAAAAGCTGAAAATAATGTATCCTGCTAACTCGTGTGCATCCAAAGCCTGATATATATCTAATATATATATCTAAAATATATATCTAATAAATATATATATATATATATATTTATTAATCCTCTGTGCCATAGAGCTACATTGTTGTTCGAAAACTATTAAAAACACATCAAAGACCCACACTGTTGGATTGGTTGACATGTTCCTTTAATATAATAAAAAGGGGTGGGGGGGTGTAAGTGTACGGAAATACTCTCTAGTTCAATAGATGTGTATTAATCAGCTGCTGAAATTAGTCCTAAATAAATGACCCGTTATCTGTTTTTAAAGATTTACATTTTTTAGTACGAACCAATGGGCTTGGGGCTCGTAAGTAAGTTAGGAAACTTATAAGTTATTGAGAGAGGCTAATGCATTTATTTTAGGTCTCTCCATGGGATTTGATAAGAAAAATGTTTCAATAAGTATTCTAGACTTATACTTGAAATGGATATACTTTATATAATATAATATAATATAATATGGTCTGTGGGTCATGTGGTTGACTTGAATTAAAACATGCAAACGCAGAGGACTTGCTGGTCATTTCACTTTCAAATTTGTCAAAAAACTAACCCAAGTCATCCATTCCTGGAGCTCCCTTTCAGGATTATTTGTCTACCGTGTACTGGGGGGAATAAATATGTTTACTGCTGTAATAACCATTATTCATCTGTCAGCCCTACGGTTGTTAGGTGGGAAGAGGAATACATTACACAGGAATAATAATATTTATAGATAGAATCATCAGCAGTAGGTGTACTCCTAACATCAGACACAGAAACCAATAAGCTGTGGTCAGCGGGTTGTTCTGTCAGTTTACGCTCGACTTTGTGGCCATTAATATTCCTGAAATCCGGCCACATAGAACTGCTAATGGACATATGTTTTAAAAGCCGCACACTTCATTCATTCATTAAATTCATGAAAGGAAGTTGATTAAACAAACCGACAAACTCATTTCGACAGGGGTGACTGTGGTTGAGTGGTGAGCAGGGTCGTCCTTCAATCAGAGGATTGTTGGTTCGATCCCCAGCTCCGCTAGCATATGTCGATGTGTCCTTGGGCAAGACACTTAACCCCAAATTGCTCCCGTAGCTGTGCCTACGGTGTGCGAATGTTGTATGAATGTTAGCTACTCCTGATGGGCAGGTGGTACCTTAACCCCCCCCATCAGTGTATGAATGGGTGAATGATGTCATGTAGTGCTAAAGCGCTTTGAGTGGTCGGAAAACTAGAAAAGCGCTATACAAGTACAGGTCCATTTGCCATTTCATCCGATGAATCGCTTTATTCAAATTTAGATTACGGATTTTTTTTTTCATTTTGGGGTGATGACATCACATTCCAAAATGAAGATTCAAATGAAGATTCCATTGCTTCATTTGAAAACCTCAAAAGAAGCTCTGAATGTTGAGTTGAATGCGGAGCGATACTCTCAGCTCTCTGCTCACATACGATATATGCCGGCTGCCGTAAACACTTGTTCTGCATGATTTAGGAGAACAGGAGAGAAAATGTGAATTCAATTAAATTTATTAGGTGAAGAAACCTTTGATTTTATATTGAATGACGTAAAATGGATATTGAGTGGCTTATGTAAAGATGACACTTGCATAACGTCTCACTAAGGGAAAGACTGTACCTGTGGGAAACACGTGAAACTGACATTTCTGAATCACAAAAATCTTTTATGTTGTTTGAGGTGTGGTGTACGCCTTGCAGGCATCGCACAGACACACACCCACACGCCTCCAAATGAGTCCCAGTTGGCAAATTGGCCAATAAATTTCCAATGTACAGCTCCCTCTAATCACCCCGAGGACATAGCTCAAGGCGGCCCGCAGAGGTGAGCCAAGTCGAGGCTCATCTCCTCGTGGCTTGGTTTCCAACTGCTGATTACGCAACTGCTTGTGCTGAACCAACAAGAAAAAAAAAAGAGCAAAGGGACTGATGAATTATTGGACAGCGAACAGAACGTTTAAAGGCCCTTGTTCCATCCAGAGGAAATGGTGCATCATACTGTAAAAAAAAAAAAGTCCCTATTAATTCCATGTTTTAGTCGGTGTCTGTTTTATCTGCCTGCTAAAATGAAGCATAAACTGTACTGCTCCTCTGGAGCCTTTATCTACCCCATGCACCACCGCCACTGTTAATCCTTCAGCCTGTCAGCGGCAGACCCTCTGAGGGAGTGCCGGACCTCTCTTCCTCCTGAGACGGCTCTGTGTGTTTGGAGCCCTGTTACTCTTCTTTAAACACCAGACGGTGTTAAAAGTTCACCGCAGATGTAATTGAGCATTGGTGGCTGTGGCCTTTCTGTGTTTCATTTCTCTTCTTTTTTTCATCCTTCCTTTTTTCTTTATTATCTCCTCGCCTCTCCTCTCCCCCCACAGCTCGCCAGGAATCTCCCACCTCGGACCGTTGGGTACCCATGGACGCTGGCTTTTGGCACATCAAAGCATGGCATGAGCATTAAGAGTCTGTACAGAGCCATGCAGGGCCAGGACACCCCAGTGCTCATGGTTATTAAGGACAGCGATGGCCAGGTAAGCTGCAAATTCAACAGAATGTTAGTAGTGCACTGTCATATATTGGAACCGACTTAAAGCGTTAATCACTTTCTAATAATTATCCTATTGATGTCAATTGTGTCCCAATTGTACTTGTGTTCTTTCTCCAGGTGTTTGGTGCGTTGGCGTCTGAACCCTTTAAAGTCAGCGATGGCTTTTATGGCACAGGAGAGACCTTCCTCTTCACCTTCAACCCAGAGTTCGAGGTACGCTGTGTTCATAAGTTTGTAGATGTTTTTTTTTTTGTTTTTTTTAAGGCAAACCCAAATAGCTCCGACCTTTGCCATGGTAATCAACGTCCAAATCAGTATTCAAATGCATTGCGGTGCAGAGAGAGAGAGAGAGAGAGAGAGAGAGAGAGAGAGAGAGAGAGAGAGAGAGAGAGAGAGAGAGAGAGAGAGAGAGAGAGAGAGAGAGATAGAGAGAGAGAGAGAGAGAGAGAGAGAGAGAGAGAGAGAGAGAGAGAGAGAGAGAGAGAGAGAGAGAGAGAGAGAGACTATAGTGCCACTTGGAGATGCGTTGACACCCAAACACACACTGATAAATATCTGTCTACACATCTTTATACATGATACAGTTCTCTAAAGCCTCACTACTCATGGGCATTTAGTGTTCTGTGACTTGCATTCTTGCTTATGCTCTCTTTTTTTTTGTGTTATTGTGTGACTTTGATGAATCTGAACTAACCCTGTAAAACACCAAAGTCACACAGTAGGTAAACCTGCATGTGTTCTGTTCCAAGCAGGGTTGAAAACTTCTGGACATACAATGTCAGCATTTAACATGTCATATCTTCTAATATGTGCTCTGTTGTGTCTGTGACAGGTGTACAAATGGACAGGGGACAACATGTTCTTCATGAAGGGAGATATGGACTCCTTAGCTTTTGGTGGAGGAAGGTGAGCCCAAGCTGCCTTTGATGCATACAGTGTCAGAAATCAGTTCTAGCAGCATTTGTTTTAATTGAATCTAATGATACAATATAAATGAAAGTAGGGCAGCTAAATTAAATAATTATTTTGAAGAGGTGGATAAGTTGTGTTAATTGCCCAAGACTGTTTAGTTCTGAAGAAAGACCTGGATAAATAGTTTGTGGCTGCCATGCTTAGTTTGTTCTCTTTTCCTTCAGCGGGGAGTTTGGCCTGTGGCTGGACGGAGACCTCTACCACGGCAGGAGTCACTCCTGTAAAACATTTGGGAACCCCATGCTCTCAAAAAAGGAGGATTTCTATGTTCAGGACATAGAGATCTGGGCGTTTGAGTAACAGAACAGTGCACCACAGGGAGAAAAAAAACAAGTCCTGCAAAGGGCAAACCGAGGGGTCCTCCTCCTTTAGAACAATGGCTAACCTAACTGCACATCACCAGGGCGCCCCGGGCCGGAAGCCAGCTATCAGATGCTTGTTGTGCGTTACTACTGCAGTTATTACGGAGCTTTTTTTCTTTGTGAAAAATTACCTTTGTGTGTATCTTGTTACAGCCTTGTGCAGCGTCTTTGCAGAGCAGGGGGAGTGTGTAAAGCAGTGGAAATGATGGTGACGGGATTGTGGGATGAGGTTGTATCAGAGGGATGAGGAGGAAATTGGGGAAAATTGGCCATCAGGCCTTGACGAGACTCCTCTTACCTGAGAGGTGGTGAAGATGACAGCAGCTGGAGTTCTGGTCTGCTGCGAGGAAAGGAGAACTGCCCCACTGGTCCGGATAGTGCATCTGAACTTCACAGAACCTCAAGGAGTCCCCTTCTCAGATACCCCCTAGAACTTTGTTCATTCAGTAGGTTGTTACTCACTGTGCCGTCAGCCTCGGCGGGGAGAGACCCAGTTAGAGGGAAAGAAACGAGACAAAAGCTGAACACATTCCATTACTCTCAACGGTGATGGTTGAGTGTCACATTTACGTTGTGATTTGTGGTAAAACACCGATATACAAAACCCATCAGCAGCAGGATACGATGACACTTGACTCAGAGAGGAGAGAATATTTGCTGGGGGGTGGGAGGGACGTTAGTCTTTTTACAGTACCGTTTGGGGGGTTGTCTTCTGAGGCTCAACTATAGAGTATTGTGTATTGTAGTCCTCCTGTTGTTCACCGTCATAGCACACCGTCTGAAAGCACATAGCTATAATCAGATCACCCATCGTCGTAACGTTCTGTTCAGTGGGTGTACATGTGAGTCCAGCTAACACCGGCTCCTCTCGCAGGATGCTGGCTGTACTGTTTGTAGACAGTAACGTGTTGCAATAGATTTGTGGAATATGCAAATAACTGTCCTGTGACCTCAACTACCCGTGCGGGCCGCGGCATTTTTGCCGCCACCTGTCGCTCTTTCAAGAGAGAAACTTGTAAAGCTTTTACGTCTTGATACACGATTGCTTTTCATCATTCGAAAAGCCCGAGACGTGGTTAACTGTTTTACATGCATATATGACAATTATATATTGGTATATATGATTATATATATATATATGAATATATATAATCATATGTATTTTGCTGTTAAGTGTGACAGTGATCTATTTGTGCTGATATTTCAGCTGTTACAATATAATGTATATTACCCTGTAAATTAATGTTAAAATAGTAGATTTGTTCCAATATATATATATAAATACACAATGCTATATATATATATATATATATATATATATATATATATATATATATATATATATAATAAAGTGTGGATTGGTGGGTTGCTTCTAGCACTTTAATGTGGTGTGAAAGCGTCAAGGCCAGGTTATTATATTCTCTTAGCAGTAGCTGTACAGTACTTTTTTGTTTAGATCATTAAGATGTTAACTGTTAGTAGAAAGCTTGCTGCTACCAATATCAATATGGGTATGCCCTAATGCTCTCTGTCTAAAAAGGAGGATTACTCTTGTAGGAAAGGGGGGTTGAATGTGGTGAAACATGGCAGCAGAGCACAGTTTCTCTCCTCGTGCAGCTGTCAGGTGAGTTTTCATAGGTACAGGTAGGTATTTGGGCGGGTGATGGGACACGTGTACAGTACTTAACTCTCCCCCAAGGAGCTTTCTTCCCCCCTTTCTGGTCTTCCACACCAGTATTTGTGTCCTTGTGGAGAGTCACAAAGAATAATATGGATAATTCTTCCAATTATTTCACCAGAATACAATGTATCAGTGGTGTATAAATAAAAATAAAGGTGAATTAATTGTTGTAACCTGTTATCTGACTGAATTAGTTATGTTTTTTTTTTTACCTATTTAGTGGTGCTGAATTGAAACAAAATTCAAATAAAACTCAAAAGTAATACAAATGAAAAAGATCAATACATTTTCCAATGAGTCATTAAACTGGTAGTCTGGCCAATCCAACTGCCGGTGCTGCTCTGTAGGTTGGATTTAGTTTCATTCTTAAGTGATCCACTGCTTACACATGTTTGAATTATTTAACTAGCCACTCTCTTCAAATTATAGCAACAATGACACACAACTGTAAACTCTACATTTTTAAGCAGGAAAAAAATGGATTGTGGGATATGTGATAGGCAGACAAATAAGTAAATGCTCAAGCAAAAAGCACATTTTTAAATGTATGAAATGGAGCGCCTCGGTAGCCAAGTGGTTGCAGCACATGGCATATAAACACAACTTCACGGCTTCAAGGCTGCCCTGGGGACCTTTGCTGCATGTCATCACCCCATTTCTACGCTGTCCTATGTCTAGCAAAGAGAAATGCCCCCCCAATTTTTTTACATTTCTACTGCACAATTTAAAAGCAAATTTACCTAATTAATTCGTAATAACATTTTGAAATTGATCCGTTTTATAGTTGGATGTAATCACTCACTGAAACGTTCTTTATTTATTCCAGTGGCAAACTCCAGGTTCCACACATCTTACAATATGGTAGGTTTAGAAAAGGATTTGTCTTGGGCATTAGAATGGAGCTCAGCTACTTTGTAACTGAACACTGTTTGATGTTTAGAGGCAGGAGTCTGAGAAATAACCTACGGTCTGTATCTCTTTTGCCAATTCTTAAAACCAGTATACTATATATATATATAGAGAGATATAGATATAGATAGATATAGATATATAGATATATCTAGATATATAGATATAGATAGATAGATATATCTATATAGATATATATATATAGATATCTATATCTATAGATATCTATATCTATATCTATAGATATATATATATATATATATCTATAGATATATATATATAGATATAGATAGATAGATATATATCTATATATATAGATATATATATAGATAGATATATCTATATCTATCTATCTTTAATTGAAAACTCAGATATTAAAAGCTGCAGCAAAAGCCTAATACCAAACTAATTCTGAAAACTCTTACAATCTTAACAATTCATCATGTTCCAGTATGTAACTCCTGAATTCCAATGCTAAAGCACAGCAGAGGAACTTAATCCAGGGCAGAGCCTCCATTCAAACAGAAAACCTCCATCTGTGAGTGAGCGCCATCTAATGGTCACTTTGGTTAGTGTTTGTCCTTTAGGGTTACACTTAGTTCACATTACTAATAACTGGTATATAATAGCCAATTGTCCGATATTTTATCAGTAACAACTGCTGTAATAAAACAGGAAAACTGAGACACTTCTAGTCTGTCATGTATGATTTATTTAACGGCCCATCAAGCCAAATGCAGGCACAGGTAAACGCAACAGTGGTGAATTACATGTCGGCATTTCCTTGTCTATCAGCTCAGGACAAACACCGCCTGAGCATCATCCGCTGACTTGGTCCTGATATGAGTGTCATTCGTTCTATCTCAGGTCCCCATCAAACCCAAACCTCCCCCAGGCATGCTGCGTCAGGGCTTTAATGACATCCAGCAGGACTAAAATAGTGCAGAGGATCATTCTTGAGTTCTGGGATGATTTCTTTTTCTTTCTGTTTTTTGTCTGCTGCCGTGTATAAACCAAAACATGTCCCTTATGATATATGAAGAGAGCAATGGTATCAGGAAGGCAGGAAGGGATCATTACTGTAAGAATGTGTGTGATTTGAACAAATAAATGAAGCAGATGTTTTCCTCAACACGAGGCTGAAAATATCCTGGATTTTTGTATGAAATACAACATAAGAGAATATTTCAGACCGCTTTCTGTTTCATAACATCAGTGCTTTTAGATTAAAAAAAATTATGCATTCTTGTAATGCAATATATCATTACATGAGGATTCCCGTATTAAATACAGTGAAAATTAGCTCAGCAGGAAAATATACAGCAGAAAAATGGCTCTATTGCAAAAATAATTATTATAAAATTCAGATGCCATGTTCCACATAGCAGTTCTGTTGGGCAGGAGTAATTCCACAGTATTAAATGTCCATGAAAAACGGGGCTACACCAAGGCATTGTTGAATAATATGTCCCAATTGAAAGAAGGCATTAAGTAGGACATTAAGACAATGCCATCTTCAATAAGGCAAGGGCACATTGTGGAAAATCCTCAACAGTCAAATGGCTTAGTACGGCAACATATACCAACATTTGCCAGGTTTGTTGTGCTTCCAATTACGCAGTGACTGTGAAGACCATACACTGAGTTTGGTCCTTCTGTGTCCAGGTGTAGTGACGCTTCAGTACACCAGGTACTTGAGCTCAGAGTAGATGAGTGGAAACATGACTGTGCAGGCTCGGTACAGGATGGCTCCACTCTTGATCAAAGCTCGAGGTTTGGTGCACCAAGACTCGGACTTGAAGCTGACGTAAATCGCATACAGTGCCACGGCGAAGAAGTGTCCAATAAGGGTCATGGGTTTGGGGGTCAACCTGGTAAAGATCACAATGTCATTAAGTCCTTTGTATTTATTCTTGTATTTAAAGGAATAGCTTTGACATTTTGGGAAATACAAGATCGTACCACTTATGTCTGTACGAGGAATATGAAGCCAGCCAGCAACCGACTAGCTTAGCTTAGCAACAAAAGGCAGAACTTACTGCTCACTGGTCCCAGCTAAGACATTGTCCAGCACATAATCCCCCGTAAAACTACACATTTTAACACGGTTAACAAACGAGATACAGCACAACTAGTGAGCTTTAGCTTAATGCTAGCCTTGATGTCAATGGGAGGTTGCCATTGGAAGAGAAATAGCCAAGCTTGTCACATATCCATTTTTAATGCTAAGATAGCGGGCTCTAGTTTCACATTAAGGATGCGGTGATACGAGTATGGTATCTATCTTCTCATCTCAGTCTCAGCAAGTAAGCAAAGCAAAAAGCTTATTTCCCAAAATGTCGAACTATTCCCTTAACCCATGACTGGATTCCATCATGCCATGTTAGAAAAATTCTGTATATTCTGTTATTGTGGAAGACATTATTTATTGCTTACACTGAAAGGAGTCCAATAGGCCCAGCGATGCACTCTCCACCAAGCTTGAAGTACTGGAAGCAGGCTTTTCTCAGTTCTTGAAGAGAATCTGGTTAACACAAAACAGGCACATGATGAGAATCCAAATGATCATGAAGTGCTGCAATAATTGCAGATTTTGACTTTTATATTTTTGTAATGGCAAAATAATAATTTCTAATTCACTGTCATTGCTTTTAATGATGCAGAGGCAGGCAGAGACTCACTGTCTGTGGCTGCAAACAGCTCATACAGGGCTTGGGCCAACACATTCACCACGAAAGAATGTGATGACTTGCGTTCCCAGTGGAATTTTTTCTTTGCCTGTTAAGAACAAAAAAATCAGTGTAATATTGCAATCGCTCACCTACAGCAGAGGGAATAACAGGACAAGGCAAATGGGATGTGGTAGAGGCTGCAAATATAGCTTCTACTTGCTGTCATACACGTACACAGGCCTTATTGTCATATTTTATACATTAATAACTGTTTTAATGTGAATGATTTTAGGATTATAGAGAAACAGTGAGTTGTTGGCATGAAAAAGGTTAAGTCTAGTTGCTGTGTTCACCTGCAGCATAGCCCCGTCGTCGTATAGATCCGGGATGTTTTCGAGCAGACTCCTCCAGATGCGAACGTCATTGAGAGCAACACTCATCCCTCCTCCCGTCAGAGGATGCCTCATGTTGTAAGCATCACCCAGGAGAAGCACGCCTGCAAACGACACACTGCTGTTTGTCTCTCATACAAAATATATCACCAGTTGTCAGTTTTTTTTTTCCCCCCCTGAGCACTTGTAGTAATAAAATCCTCCAATTAGTGCCAAACTCAGTGAGCAAGATGACGTCTGGAGGATGGCTTTTTAGTGTTTGCTTTTATTTGTGTCTTTAAGAGTGTCATTGCTCATTACGCCCACAAAGCTCACTAGTGTTACAACTTCAGTCCAACACCCCCATTCACACATACAATCAGTGTAATTTAAAGGAGCAGTTTGGCATTTTGGGGAATATACGCTTATTCACTTTCTAGCCGAGAGTTAAATCAGAAGCTCGATACCACTCTCATCCGCACTGCATTTGAAGCTACTGTCGGCTAGTAAGCTCAGCACAGAGGTTGGATTCAGGGAGAAACCGCTTGCCTGGTTCTGTCAAGGGTAACAAAATCTGCCTCTAAATCTCAATAACTACCACATTATACCCTCTATGACGGCATAACAGAGGGTTATGTCGTAGACTATTTCTTGGCTGGGCACAGTAACTTGGGTTTTCCACTCCCAGTGACCCAGTCCCAAGCTTCAGAAGTTCTGCTAGGCTGCATTTGTTGCTTTTGGACAGAGCCAGGCTAGCTGTTTCCCCCTCGTTTCCAGTCTTTGTGCTATGCTAAGCTAACTGGCTGATTCATAGCATAGCATAGCTTAATTTAGCATAGCATAGCCTGTCTCTACTCGCACATCTAAAGCTCACTAATTAACACATTGTAGCCTACTTTAGTTAGTTACTTTAGTTATAGCCAACAGCCATTTAGCTTAGCATAACAAATGGAAACAGTTAAACTGGTTATGTCCAAAGGTATTTAGTTGTTTATTTCAGCTTGTCATTTTTACACTTTTGGTTTTGTAGGATTAAACAAATAAAATACCTTTTGATCAGAGCCAGGATTGCTGTTTCCATTCTTTATGCAAAGCTAAGCTAAACGGCTGCTAGCCATAGCTTCATATTTACAGCACAGATAGGGGAATTGTATTGATCTTTCCATCAGCAAGAAAGCTAATAAGAGTATTTAGTAAAATGACTATTCTAAGTATTGCTTTATCAGGTAAAAAAAAATTTTTTTAATGTATCCATAAAACATAGTACTACTGACTTTTGGAGGGGAAAAAAGGAAAGCATGCTTTTACATAATTTTTGAAAATGCGGACTAATTGCAAAAACAACCAGGAAAGCACTTTAATTTGTTTCATCATACAGTAATGACCAAAGTGGTGCACTGCTTTCAAAGAAATGCTCGTACGGTTCACAAGCTGAAATCAGTTCAATAGATTCCCCCTGTAACAGCACTTCCATACCTGGCTTGTTGACAGGGGAGGGAGGGAGGAAGCTGGCAGGCATGGACCTGAGTCGATCGTTCTGTAGTGCCCCCATGAAAGGCTCCTTTAAATGCTCTGTGGGAAACGGGGGAAGAGAGAGCAGGCTGTCGATCACTCAGATGGCTCTGTGCATGAAAACTCAAAGGTGCACGCTGGGCACAGCACAATGAAAAAGCTTTTCTTTTGGTGTTTGAATGTACGTTTATTAATGTATCAGTGTGACTGACTTCGCCATTTCAGCCGGACCTCTGTCAAGGTTACCAGAGCTGATGCTTTGATATAACGGCTTTGATATTTCAGTGAATAGCAGAGCACACCGTGAATGTCAAATCCTTCAACTGGCATCACTGGCATCATTACAAGCTTTTATCATTCATCACGCATAGGCCAAAGGTCATTTTTCATTCAAAAATAATAACGCAAGAATAAAACTTCAGACATTTTCAAAATGTATCTCATGTGTCTTTTACCTGGCAGCTGAGGGTAAATCTTCTCAGCCATGTACTCTGAGAGGTTGCGAGGCATCTCCCCCCTGATGTCCACAAGTACTCTGGTGTCTGAGGAGGAGATCTGGTAGATGAGCACCGGGCTCGGGTTGGCCAGCACTAGCTCAGCATGGTTGGCTTTAAACTGGGGACAGTCCTGTGGGAGAAGCACAGTGAGCCGCCGTGATCGACTGGATTGCAAACCTCTTGATTCAATCAATACTTTGAGACTTTTTATTTCACTCGAGGCAGCGTTTTTCAAATGACCAAAGGTTCGTTTGTTAGGTTTACACACAGTAGTGACTTCCCAAATCAATCGCATATTACATTTCAAATGGCATGTAACGTTCCAACGCTAGTAAGTATTTATCGTCAAAAGTATCAAAGATTTGAATAATTAAGGGTTGCAACTCATGATTATTTTTATTCTTGATTTATCTGCTCATTATTCTCTAAATTAATTGATCATTAATTTTTTATATAAAATATCACAATATGGTAAAAAAGAATGTCATAAGAGAAAATAAATTAGAAGAATGATTCACATTTGAGAAGGTGGGACCAGACAATATTTAACAATTTAAAGGCTTTCCAATTCATATATTGCAGTGGGGTGATAGCAACGGCGCTGAGTGGTATTTACCTTCATGAGGCATCCAACAAAGTGAGAGGAGGTGTGAGCTTTCCCAGAAACCAGACTCTTTCTGAATTTAGAGAAACAGCCGTCAGCCACAACAGTCAGCGGCGCATGGATTTCCTACAGGACACAGGTTCACACAGTCACCGTACGGCCCTTTGCATTAAATGGAGTGTTTCTTTTCATGAGGTGAGGAGGAGGGGGGGTTGGAAAGTGGAACACAAGGTTCTACACGTGCAGCAGAGCTTCGTCTTCTCACCTTGATATCTCCAGTTTCTTTATCCTTGTACTGCACTCCGGTAACACAGCCGTCCTCTTCCTGCAAACTGGTCACGATGCCTTCTATGAATGTGACACTGGGGGGCGCAATTAGGCAGTTAGGGACATCGCCTCCACATGCTAGAGTAGCATGGGCCACATGACAGGAGAAAACTACTGGAACAAGATAAATGCCTATTTTAAATATGGTCAGAATTTGATTGCAAAACAAGTGCTGCTTAGGCTATTTCAATAAACCATCAGTCTCTTTTCTAAAAACGTAGTGTTAAGAGAAACTACTGATAATGTGTAAATAGTCCTCTACATGAACATAAATCTGAAATAAATACTATAAATTTGTAATTTCACTATAGTCATGTAGAACATGAACATTTGGCTTAACAGGGCAGAATAAATTAGCAACATGTAAACAACAGATTTTTAATTATACTCCTGTTCCCTCCAACCCTCAGTGCTGTCAAAAACAATGCCATCCAATTATGGACTCTTTTGTGTGTGAGAGAGAGAGAGTGAGTGTCTGACTGACTGACTGACTGACGCAACAACCTAAAATGTATATAGTCTATAGTGCCACTTGGAGATGCATCATGTAATATGCGTTCTGTGAATTTGCTTGTCCCTCCCATGCTGTTCTCGAATGCATGTGACACCCAGACACACACTGATAAATTTCTGTCTACACATCTTTATACATGAGAGAGAGAGAGAGAGAGAGAGATATACATATACATATACATATACATATACATACTCTACTCTACTCACTTTGGCTGGGCCAGGGCAGTTCTCCTCAGGCCCATGATGAATCGACCGTGATGGAACGCACGTCCACACTTGGTTCTGTCCTCCCCCTGCGGGTAGGGGATCTCCACCTCTGTGCTGCTCTCCATGTCGTGGATCACATAGCCACTCACCAGATGGGCATCCAGACCCTCCACTGAACCTGAGGGCAAACACACACACACACGCCACAGGTTAGTTTCACAACACGCAGTCATCTTTCACTCTCTCTGCTACTGTTTACACTTGGCGTGTGTGATTCAGCGCTTAAATGGAACACGGATCTGGTATCTATTATTCTAGATGTATTTTATTTAATACACATTTTCACATATTTGGTACCTTTTAGAAACTTTACTGAAAAGTGTGATTTCTAACAATTTTATATATTATTTTTAACATTTACCTGCAATAATGGACATTTTCAAAAGGAGATACTGCATCAATATTACAGAAGATAACTTACTATATAACAGGACAATTAATGTTGTATTATGGAATTTTTTTGTCATTATAGAGTACGATGTAGTCCCTATGAGCATTTAGGAAAAATGTAAGGAATTCCTCATGAAGAATGATTGCGTTGAGATTCTGCCGTTCATTGGCTAAATTCATGTGCTGAAAAAATTGTTTTAGGCACACATCATCTACCCACTTAGATATATACAATTTACAGTGATTTAGTCCAACGGGTTCATTTGTTATTTGGACAATCAAATAACAAAATCAGCTGGGTTTTCTGCGATCCAGAGATTTGTTTTGGATGTGATGTTTGAGGAACTCCATTAAATAACAATGTGACTGGTTTTGTAAAATATCAGGAACATGAACATTTTTCATTGAAAACTGTACTATCATTTTTCAAGTGTATATATATATATATAATATATATAAGTAGAGTTAGGGAAGAAACCACTGAATTAGAGAAGTAGCCACTGAAATTGTATTTCATCAAACATTTCATATTTAGGACTAAAACAGCAGATCAGAAGAAGAAAAAAAAACACATCCTTAGGAATTATTTTATTTTAGAGTTTAACACTCATCTGATCTGCTTCATCAGGACTGTGCGGGTCAGATTTGATTGGCAGCGCTGCCAACATAAGCAAGCGGCCAAGCAACCGTCACCAGATTCTGATTAAAATATTGCTTACTCTGATTGGTCACCTTTTCGAACTGAGCCCTGCCCAAAATACAGAAACCAAAAACACATAAGTGTGTTCATGTAGTGTGTTGTGTGTTCATCGCTCATAGTAAGAAGCTGTTTGGTAAAATATGTTCACCTTATATATATATATATATATACATGTATATATATACATATATATATAT
>JACSYO010000326.1:35000-37500 GCA_016806645.1 Ophiodon elongatus | reverse complement strand
GTGAACAGGTGCTCAGGTGCTCAGGTGAACAGGTGCTCAGGTGCTCAGGTGAACAGGTGCTCAGGTGAACAGGTGCTCAGGTGAACAGGTGAACAGGTGCTCAGGTGAACAGGTGCTCAGGTGAACAGGTGCTCAGGTGAACAGGTGAACAGGTGCTCAGGTGCTCAGGTGCTCAGGTGAACAGGTGCTCAGGTGCTCAGGTGAACAGGTGAACAGGTGAACAGGTGAACAGGTGCTCAGGTGCTCAGGTGAACAGGTGCTCAGGTGAACAGGTGCTCAGGTGAACAGGTGAACAGGTGAACAGGTGCTCAGGTGCTCAGGTGAACAGGTGCTCAGGTGAACAGGTGAACAGGTGCTCAGGTGCTCAGGTGAACAGGTGCTCAGGTGAACAGGTGCTCAGGTGAACAGGTGCTCAGGTGCTCAGGTGAACAGGTGCTCAGGTGAACAGGTGCTCAGGTGAACAGGTGCTCAGGTGCTCAGGTGAACAGGTGCTCAGGTGAACAGGTGCTCAGGTGAACAGGTGAACAGGTGCTCAGGTGAACAGGTGCTCAGGTGAACAGGTGCTCAGGTGAACAGGTGAACAGGTGCTCAGGTGCTCAGGTGAACAGGTGCTCAGGTGCTCAGGTGAACAGGTGAACAGGTGAACAGGTGAACAGGTGCTCAGGTGAACAGGTGAACAGGTGAACAGGTGAAGAGGTGCTCAGGTGAACAGGTGCTCAGGTGAACAGGTGCTCAGGTGCTCAGGTGCTCAGGTGAACAGGTGAACAGGTGCTCAGGTGAACAGGTGCTCAGGTGAACAGTTGAACAGGTGAACAGGTGAACAGGTGCTCAGGTGCTCAGGTGAACAGGTGCTCAGGTGAACAGGTGCTCAGGTGAACAGGTGAACAGGTGAACAGGTGCTCAGGTGCTCAGGTGAACAGGTGCTCAGGTGAACAGGTGCTCAGGTGCTCAGGTGAACAGGTGAACAGGTGAACAGGTGAACAGGTGCTCAGGTGAACAGGTGAACAGGTGCTCAGATGAATAGTTGAACAGGTGAACAGGTGAACAGGTGCTCAGGTGCTCAGGTGAACAGGTGCTCAGGTGAACAGGTGCTCAGGTGAACAGGTGCTCAGGTGCTCGGTGCTCAGGTGCTCAGGTGCTCAGGTGAACAGGTGAACAGGTGAACAGGTGAACAGGTGTTAGGTCCCTCACCCCGTTAGCAGTGCTGACGGCCTGGTAGTAGATGCCATAACTCTTGTGAGGCAGCAGAGGAGCGTTCCAGTAACCGCTGTAGGTCCTGTTATCACCTGTACACACATACAGGTAAACAGGTTAACCCTGACCTGTTATGAACTGGTTAACTTGCAGACTAACTAACTAACTAACTAACTAACTAACCAACTAAAATGTTTGTTTACTTTGTAACTAACTAAGTAACAGGTTAGTTTACTTGCTAACTAGCTAAGTAACAGGTTAGTTTACTTGCTAACTAAAACACTAACTAACTAACTAAAAGGTTTGTTTACTTGCTAACTACCTACCTACCTAACTAACTAACTAACTAACACGTATTGACTTGCTAACTAACAAAACTAACTAAGTAACAGGTTAGTTTACTTGGTAACTAACACACTAACTAACTAACCAGCTGTCTGTCTGTCTGTCTGTCTGTGTGTGTGTGCGTGTGCGTGTGCGCGTGCGTGTGTGTATGCGTGTGTGCGTGTGTGTGTATGTGTGTGTGTGTGTGCGTGTGTGCGTGCGTGTGTGCGTGCGTGCGTGCGCATGTGTGCGTGCATGTGTGTGCGCGTGCGTGTGTGTGCGTGCGTGCGTGCGTGCGTTTGTGTATGCGTGTGTGCGCGTGCGTGTGTGTGTGTGTGCGTGTCTGCGTGCGTGCGTGTGTGTGTGTGTGCGTGCGCGTGTGCGTGTGTACGTGTGCGTTTGTGTGTGCGTGTGTGTGCGTGCGTGCGTGTGTGAGTGTGCGTTTGTGTATGCGTGTGTGCGCGTGCGTGTGTGCGTTTGTGTATGTGTGTGTGCGTTTGTTCGTGCGTGCGTGCGTGCGTTTGTGCGTATGTGCGTGCGTGTGTGTGCGTTTGTTCGTGCGTGCGTGCGTGTGTGCGTGCGTTTGTGCGTGTGTGTGTGTGCGTGTGTGCGTGCGTGTGTGTGCGTGCGTGCGTGTGTGCGTGTGTGCGTGCGTGTGTGTGTGCGTGCGTGTGTGTGTGCGTGCGTTTGTGTATGCGTGTGTGCGCGTGCGTGTGCGTGCGTTTGTGTATGTGCGTTTGTTCGTGCGTGCGTGTGTGCGTGCGTGCGTGTGTGCGTGCGTGCGTGTGTGCGTGCGTGTGTGCGTGCGTGTGTGCGTGCGTGCGTGCGTGCGCATGTGTGCGTGCATGTGTGTGTGCGTGCGTGTGTGTGCGTGCGTGCGTGTGTGCGTTTGTGTATGCGTGTGTGCGCGTGCGTGTGTGTGTGTGTGCGTGTCTGCGTGCGTGCGTGTGTGTGTGTGTGCGTGCGCGTGTGCGTGTGTACG
>JACSYO010000326.1:7500-22500 GCA_016806645.1 Ophiodon elongatus | reverse complement strand
GAAGGATGAGGATGAGGATGAGGAGGATGAAGGATGAGGAGGATGAGGATGAGGAGGATGAGGATGAGGAGGATGAAGGATGACTATCACTGGAGAAGAAACAATGGTTGTTCTGTGTTGTTTGATGATGATGATATCAACATGTGTCCGATGAAGGTTCTCAGTGTAGCGTTAGCTCATAGGTTCTCAGTGTAGCGTTAGTTCATAGGTTCTCAGTGTAGCGTTAGCTCATAGGTTCTCAGTGTAGCGTTAGCTCATAGGTTCGTACGTTAGCTCATAGGTTCTCAGGTAGCGTTAGCTCATAGGTTCTCAGTGGCGTTAGCTCATAGGTTCTCAGCGTAGCGTTAGCTCATAGGTTCTCAGCGTAGCCTTAGCTCATAGGTTCTCAGCGTAGCCTTAGCTCATAGGTTCTCCGGCGCCAACATAGGTTCTCAGCGTAGCCTTAGCTCATAGGTTCTCAGTAGCGTTAGCTCATAGGTTCTCAGTGTAGCGTTAGCTCATAGGTTCTCAGTGTAGCGTTAGCTCATAGGTTCTCAGTGTAGCCTTAGCTCATAGGTTCTCAGTGTAGCGTTAGCTCATAGGTTCTCAGCGTAGCGTTAGCTCATAGGTTCTCAGCGTAGCGTTAGCTCATAGGTTCTCAGCGTAGCCTTAGCTCATAGGTTCTCAGCGTAGCATTAGCTCATAGGTTCTCAGCGTAGCGTTAGCTCATAGGTTCTCAGCGTAGCGTTAGCTCATAGGTTCTCAGCGTAGCGTTAGCTCATAGGTTCTCAGCGTAGCCTTAGCTCATAGGTTCTCAGCGTAGCGTTAGCTCATAGGTTCTCAGTGTAGCGTTAGTTCATAGGTTCTCAGTGTAGCGTTAGCTCATAGGTTCTCAGTGTAGCGTTAGCTCATAGGTTCTCAGTGTAGCGTTAGCTCATAGGTTCTCAGTGTAGCGTTAGCTCATAGGTTTCTAGCGTTAGCTCATAGGTTCTCAGTGTAGCGCTCATAGGTTCTCAGTGTAGCGTTAGGTCATAGGTTCTCAGTGTAGCGTTAGCTCATAGGTTCTCTAAAATAAATAAAAGGGTAAAACGACAGAAAGAGAAGTGAAAGGTTGGAGGACGAGCAGAGCGTAAAGATCTGAGGTGAAAAGAGAGAAAAGAGTGAAATATTGATATGATATTTTCTAAAAGCCTCGACAAACACCACACACACTTTAATGGATGTTAACACACACACACACACACACACACACACACAGAAACATCTTTTTATCTTTTATGACCAATGCTGACCTCAGTGAGAGAAACTCACTTCATAAATATTTATTGAGAAGAGCCTCTAAAATAAGAGTCATGTTATTTTGATTCCATGTGTTATCATGGTTTCTATAATAATGTTCAATAACACATCATCATCAACAACAACAACAACAACAACAACAACAACAACAACAACAATCGAGCGCTCATATGTGTTCTGAAGATTATCAATATCCACAATCGGCTCAACGTTTGGGTTAATTGATTTGGCTCACAGTCATTTTATTATTAAGATTATTATTACTACTTTTACAATAAAGTATTATAAGTATTATTATAATTATAATTATAACTATTATTATGATTACTTATTTCTTTAGTTAGACATGAGACTTTGACACATGACGTCCTGAATAACAGCAGAATATTAAATATTAAATGATGAAACATGAAGCGGCTCACAGTGACTTCCTGTTTATCTGCCACCACGCTGAGTCGCCTCACTGAGCGCTAAGTCCTAAAGCTTGTTTGATGGACACACTGATTCATTATTAAAGACACACACACACACACACACACACACACACACACACACACACACACACACACACACACACACACACACACACACACACATACACACAGAAGGTGGTTTATAATTTATTGGAAGTAAAATGAATAAATAAAAGTGAGTTGAAGACAGACGAGTCATCAGAGCGAACATCATCACACTGCATGTGTGTGTGTGTGTGTGTGTGTGTGTGTGTATGCACACACACACACACACACACACACGCGCACACGCACACATTACTTCCCTTCATGTTTCCTGCTGTTGATCCCAGAGGAGCGTTTGTTTTCATCTGCTGACAGTCCCAGAGGGGCGGAGGTTACAACAAAGGAACAATCACACTGACAGACTGATTTTGTTTTCTGATATAGAACCAGATAACAACCTGAAGGAACTCTGATCAAGGAAGCCACGAACCTCCAAAAACCTGTAGAATGACACCCAATGACACTAGAAGGTTCCGCATCAAGAACCATTAGAACAGCATCAATGACATACAGATTCTCAACAAGAACCACTGGAACCCCATCAAGGACCGACATTCTCAACACGGACCACTAGAACCACATCAAGGACCGACATTCTCAACACGGACCACTAGAACCACATCAAGGACCGACATTCTCAACACGGACCACTAGAACCACATCAAGGACCGACATTCTCAACACGGACCACTAGAACCCCATCAAGGACCGACATTCTCAACACGGACCACTAGAACCACATCAAGGACCGACATTCTCAACACGGACCACTAGAACCACATCAAGGACCGACATTCTCAACACGGACCACTAGAACCACATCAAGGACCGACATTCTCAACAAGGACCACTAGAACCACATCAAGGATCGACATTCTCAACACGGACCACTAGAACCACATCAAGGACCGACATTCTCAACACGGACCACTAGAACCACATCAAGGACCGACATTCTCAACAAGGACCACTAGAACCACATCAAGGACCGACACATTCTCAACACGGACCACTAGAACCACATCAAGGACCGACATTCTCAACAAGGACCACTAGAACCACATCAAGGACCGACACATTCTCAACACGGACCACTAGAACCACATCAAGGACTGACACATTCTCAACAAGGACCACTAGAACCACATCAAGGACCGACATTCTCAACAAGGACCACTAGAACCACATCAAGGACCGACATTCTCAACACGGACCACTAGAACCACATCAAGGACCGACATTCTCAACACGGACCACTAGAACCACATCAAGGACCGACATTCTCAACACGGACCACTAGAACCACATCAAGGACCGACATTCTCAACACGGACCACTAGAACCACATCAAGGACCGACATTCTCAACAAGGACCACTAGAACCACATCAAGGACCGACATTCTCAACACGGACCACTAGAACCACATCAAGGACCGACATTCTCAACACGGACCACTAGAACCACATCAAGGACCACTAGAACCACATCAAGGACCGACATTCTCAACACAAACCACTAGAACCACATCAAGGACTGACACATTCTCAACAAGGACCACTAGAACCACATCAAGGACCGACATTCTCAACACGGACCAGTAGAACCACATCAAGGACCGAGATTCTCAACAAGGACCACTAGAACCACATCAAGGACCGACATTCTCAACACGGACCACTAGAACCACATCAAGGACCGACATTCTCAACAAGGACCACTAGAACCACATCAAGGACCGACACATTCTCAACACGGACCACTAGAAGCTCATAAGGGACCATCAAAATCTCAGAGAGAACCACTAGAACCACATCAAGGCCTATGGAAATCTCTGGCAACCTCATAGAGGACCACTATCACATCCCCACATATATCTAGAACCTAATCCAGGACCCCCCTAGAACCTAATCCAGGACCCCCTCCCTCCTTTCTTGATTCCGTAGAACGTCATCGATCGAACATAAATAGGTTTTATATTGGTTGTATATTAACCTCATAATTCCTTGTGACCGTTAACATTCAGAAGAATATTAAATATATGGCAGCTATATGTGGTATGAGGTCTCTGGGGGGGGGCAGCTACGTGTGGTATGAGGTCTCTGGGGGCAGCTACGTGTGGTATTCTGGCAGCATGTGGTATGAGGTCTCTGGGGGGCAGCTATGTGGTATGAGGTCTCTGGGGGGGCAGCTCTGTGGTATGAGGTCTCTGGGGGGCAGCTATGTGTGGTATGAGGTCTCGGGGCAGCTATGTGTGGTATGAGGTCTCTGGGGGGCAGCTATGTGTGTATGAGGTCTCTGGGGGGCAGCTATGTGGTATGAGGTCTCGGGGGGGGTAGCTATGTGTGGTATGAGGTTGCGACTCAGCTAGGAGATCAGCTAGGAGATCAGCTAGGAGATCAGCTAGGAGATCAGCTAGGAGATCAGCTAGGAGATCAGCTAGGAGATCACGGCGGTATTCCATCAGGCCTCCCTCTCTCCAGCTGTAAGGCTAACAGTTAGCCGCGATCAGGTGATCCTGGTGACCGGGCCGGAAGAGTCGGGCTCATCAGAGCTCCGCGGCCGAAGAGGAAGTACGGCGTGTCCCGTACTTCCTCTTCCTCTCCACCAGCAACTCAGGTTCCTCTAAGGCAAACTACACCGTCAGCTCCACCCTGCAGTCACTGGGTAACTCCATCTACACCGTCAGCTCCACCCTGCAGTCACTGGGTAACTCCATCTACACCGTCAGCTCCACCCTGCAGTCACTGGGTAACTCCATCTACACCGTCAGCTCCACCCTGCAGTCACTGGGTGACTCCATCTTCGATCTTTCTGCCCCCCACTCAGGGCCGATACCCAGCGTCAACAGTCTCACCCCCCAGTGTTCTCCCTGCACTATCCCACCGTGGATACCATGAAGCTGATCAAAGCAGCTGCAGGGCGCTTGGCTTTCAAAAACAGAAATCAGAGACGCATTCAAAATTGTTCCGATTCCCTCTGTGGCATCTCTACGGGTGTAAATGGAAATCGCTGCTCCCTCCTAGGCACTGCTGCCTCGGCTGCCTCCTAGGCACTGCTGCCTCGGCTGCCTCCTAGGCACTGCTGCCTCGGCTGCCTCCTAGGCACTGCTGCCTCGGCTACCTCCTAGGCACTGCTGCCTCGGCTGCCTCCTAGGCACTGCTGCCTCCTAGGCACTGCTGCCTCCTAGGCACTGCTGCCTCGGCTGCCTCCTAGGCACTGCTGCCTCCTAGGCACTGCTGCCTCCTAGGCACTGCTGCCACGGCTGCCTCCTAGGCACTGCTGCCTCGGCTGCCTCCTAGGCATTGCTGCCACGGCTGCCTCCTAGGCACTGCTGCCTCGGCTGCCTCCTAGGCACGGCTGCCTCCTAGGCACTGCTGCCTCCTAGGCACTGCTGCCTCTGCTGCTTCCTAGGCACTGCTGCCTCTGCTGCCTCCTAGGCACTGCTGCCTCTGCTGCCTCCTAGGCGTGCCTCCTAGCCACCGCTGGCGCATCGCGCGATCAAGCACCATGTTATTCGCCTCATGCCTTAGCAGCCACATCAACAACTGCTGGTCAGTTATATTTTCTTTTGGGGGAGAACTTGGCTGTGTTTCCCTTCTCATCTTTGGGGATCTATATTATTGCCGCTCAGGGCAACCGCCACTCGATCACAGATCTCCCCGGCGAGTCCAAGCGCCAAAGAACTCTGTCTATCTCAGTGACGCATCTATCTATCTCTCTTGATTGAAATGATGGTTCTGCTCCTCATGATGGTTCTGCTCCTCATGATGGTTCTGCTCCTTATGATGGTTCAGGGTCCTCATGATGGTTCTGCTCCTCATGATGGTTCTGCTCCTTATGATGGTTCTGCTCCTCATGATGGTTCTGCTCCTCATGATGGTTCAGGGTCCTCATGATGGTTCAGGGTCCTCATCGATGGTTCTGCTCCTCATGATGGTTCTGCTCCTCATTATGGTTCTGCTCCTCATGATGGTTCAGGGTCCTCATGATGGTTCTGCTCCTCATGATGGTTCAGGGTCCTCATGATGGTTCAGGCTCCTCATGATGGTTCAGGGTCCTCATGATGGTTCTGCTCCTCATGATGGTTCTGCTCCTCATGATGGTTCAGGGTCCTCATGATGGTTCTGCTCCTCATGATGGTTCAGGCTCCTCATGATGGTTCAGGGTCCTCATGATGGTTCTGCTCCTTATGATGGTTCTGCTCCTCATGATGGTTCTGCTCCTTATGATGGTTCAGGGTCCTCATGATGGTTCTGCTCCTCATGATGGTTCTGCTCCTTATGATGGTTCTGCTCCTCATGATGGTTCTGCTCCTCATGATGGTTCAGGGTCCTCATGATGGTTCAGGGTCCTCATGATGGTTCTGCTCCTCATGATGGTTCTGCTCCTCATTATGGTTCTGCTCCTCATGATGGTTCAGGGTCCTCATGATGGTTCTGCTCCTCATGATGGTTCTGCTCCTCATTATGGTTCTGCTCCTCATGATGGTTCAGGGTTCTCATGATGGTTCTGCTCCTTATGATGGTTCAGGGTCCTCATGATGGCTCAGGCTCCTCATGATGGTTCAGGGTCCTCATGATGGTTCTGCTCCTCATGATGGTTCTGCTCCTCATGATGGTTCAGGGTCCTCATGATGGTTCTGCTCCTCATGATGGTTCAGGCTCCTCATGATGGTTCAGGGTCCTCATGATGGTTCTGCTCCTTATGATGGTTCAGGGTCCTCATGATGGTTCTGCTCCTCATGATGGTTCTGCTCCTCATGATGGTTCAGGGTCCTCATGATGGTTCTGCTCCTCATGATGGTTCTGCTCCTCATGATGGTTCTGCTCCTCATGATGGTTCTGCTCCTCATGATGGTTCAGGCTCCTCATGATGGTTCAGGCTCCTCATGATGGTTCAGGGTCCTCATGATGGTTCTGCTCCTCATGATGGTTCAGGGTCCTCATGATGGTTCTGCTCCTCATGATGGTTCAGGCTCCTCATGATGGTTCTGCTCCTCATGATGGTTCAGGGTCCTCATGATGGTTCAGGATCCTCATGATGGTTCAGGCTCCTCATGATGGTTCAGGTTCCTCATGATGGTTCAGGTTCCTCATGATGGTTCAGGATCCTCATGATGGTTCAGGTTCCTCATGATGGTTCAGGTTCCTCATGATGGTTCAGGATCCTCATGATGGTTCTGCTCCTCATGATGGTTCAGGTTTCTCATGATGGTTCTGCTCCTCATGATGGTTCAGGTTCCTCATGATGGTTCAGGATCCTCATGATGGTTCAGGATCCTCATGATGGTTCAGGTTCCTCATGATGGTTCTGCTCCTCATGATGGTTCAGGCTCCTCATGATGGTTCAGGGTCCTCATGATGGTTCAGGCTCCTCATGATGGTTCAGGGTCATCATGATGGTTCTGCTCCTCATGATGGTTCTGCTCCTCATGATGGTTCAGGGTCATCATGATGGTTCTGCTCCTCATGATGGTTCTGCTCCTCATGATGGTTCAGGCTCCTCATGATGGTTCTGCTCATGATGGTTCAGGCTCCTCATGATGGTTCAGGCTCCTCATGATGGTTCAGGGTCCTCATGATGGTTCTGCTCCTCATGATGGTTCAGGGTCCTCATGATGGTTCTGTTCCTCATGATGGTTCAGGTCCTCATGATGGTTCAGGCTCCTCATGATGGTTCAGGTTCCTCATGATGGTTCAGGATCCTCATGATGGTTCAGGTTCCTCATGATGGTTCAGGATCCTCATGATGGTTCAGGTTCCTCATGATGGTTCAGGATCCTCATGATGGTTCAGGATCCTCATGATGGTTCTGCTCCTCATGATGGTTCAGGTTCCTCATGATGGTTCAGGATCCTCATGATGGTTCAGGATCCTCATGATGGTTCTGCTCCTCATGATGGTTCAGGTTCCTCATGATGGTTCAGGATCCTCATGATGGTTCAGGATCCTCATGATGGTTCTGCTCCTCATGATGGTTCAGGTTCCTCATGATGGTTCAGGATCCTCATGATGGTTCAGGATCCTCATGATGGTTCTGCTCCTCATGATGGTTCAGGTTCCTCATGATGGTTCAGGATCCTCATGATGGTTCAGGATCCTCATGATGGTTCTGCTCCTCATGATGGTTCAGGTTCCTCATGATGGTTCAGGATCCTCATGATGGTTCAGGATCCTCATGATGGTTCTGCTCCTCATGATGGTTCAGGTTCCTCATGATGGTTCAGGATCCTCATGATGGTTCAGGATCCTCATGATGGTTCTGCTCCTCATGATGGTTCAGGTTCCTCATGATGGTTCAGGATCCTCATGATGGTTCAGGATCCTCATGATGGTTCTGCTCCTCATGATGGTTCTGCTCCTCATGATGGTTCTGCTCCTCATGATGGTTCAGGCTTGGCTTCTCCTCTCCGTAGTGATGACAGCGCGAGGTGTGCGTGCGGTGAAATGAAGTAATCGTGCCTACACTTGAGGCGGATAAGCCCGCAGATGGTCGCGGTTTGGTCGTGATATCTCTCAAATATCCAACGTGAGTTGGTCCATATGTTGACGAAGCCTAGCAGTGGTATCAACGGGTATGTGGTCAACAACTGACTATCCATAAGGAAGTTTGATTGAGATATCGCAACAATATTCAGTTGAACTGGAGGAAGCATGGTGACACATACTCTAATATAAATAAATGTTCTTCTCATTTCAAGTAAATAAAGGATGCATTTAGATTAAAATAAATAAATGCATAACGGGAAAGGTGCATCTTAAACAAATTAAAGCATTTAACTGCAACGTTAAATGGAGTACTTTCAGGGTAAGGATGTCAATAAAATAAATAAGGAATAGGACCATAAGCCTCTAAAGTTGTGGACGTGAGCCTCTAAGTTGGAGGCGTGAGACTGGCAAAACAATGACTTGTTCCCCACTCGGCTGTTTCTCGTTAGCATAATGTTTGTAGTACTTTTATACTTTCAGTACAATTTCTGGATTATACTCGTAAGATTACAGAACTGTTATCTTTTAATTGGGGTATTACATTTACAGAAGTAAAAGTTGTGATTCCTCCTCGTCTGGTTGTAGAGCACAGCTCACAGGAAGGTATGGGGAGAATAGCAATTCATCTGTAAATCCTTCTTGGTTAAATATAAAATGGTTATTCCGTCTCCTTAGGAGACATTTGTTTAGGGGACACGTTGAGCGAACGCTCCTTAATCAGATTATCAGGATTACAATATCCGGTTATGTTAACCTCCAGCTGTGCGCTTTGACGCTTAGACGTATTGAGCTGTAATTCATCATGAGTTTGGGGATAGAGTTCAGCCCGCGTTGCATAGGGAATAACTTCATTGACTAAATTTGGGATAAGTATCGTTGAGTTCTAGGCCATAGGTTCCGCTATAGCTTTTACAGTAGACATACATACCTCCTGGTATTGAGTATGGTATTTATGTAGGTTTTATTCTTATATATTAAGTATATTTATATTCACTTAATTGCAGTTACTTATAGTGTGTATCTAATTGAAGTTGCAACGCTAATTATGAATACACATATTTGATTAGCTGAGTAGCATAATGTAAATGTTGACCATGCATGGTGTATTTCCTGGACTGCTGTACAAGTGCCAAGGCTCAAAGATGTTCCGGGTAAAATGGTAGCGCTCCGTCATGGTATAAAATCTCAATTATCTATCGGTGGTAGGTCCAGGGTCCGGATACAACGGCGTCTGGGTCCGGACCATGGTCTGCCTGTTAGTGACCCCTGGCATAAGTGGGAATGGCTTCATTCAGGCTCAGAAGAACGGATTAAAACAAGCTTACTCTCCCTCCTGGCCATCGCAATTTCGCCAGATGTGTCAACCCTTAGAGACGCGCTTTCTTCGCCTGCTCGCTGGACATGGCATCTTCCTGGTCCAAATATGTACAATATTGGCGTTCTTGTTAACAGGGCCATGCTGACCTGCGGGTCTGGTCTCTCTGTAAGAGCACTGTCAGGGTAACCTTCTTTGACAAGCTGGTGAATTTCTCTGATTCACTAAAAGATCTTCACGGATGTAGGCCATCCATGGGTTTTGGGGGATTCCGTTAAGGCCTGTGGGCCTCCCTCTATTTCCCGGTTGGATTCCATCCGTGAAGATAATTAAGCTGCGTCATTATCGCCAACTGAGGGCTCTCCTCTTCCAAAGACATCAGGCCTGCTTTCCGATCTGGCCTTTCATCCTAGTCGTTACCCTCCATACCTAGCTTTTCTTCCTTTCTCTAATTCAGGTTACCTACAATTTAGAGTTAATCCTCATTCAAGCAATTTATCAACTTGGCATTAGTCAAGGCATTCTTAGAATAGGGGCTGCTACTTCGGCTGCAACCAAGGCATTTCAGCTACCAACTCTACAGAGAATGGGTCGGTGGTCATCCTCTGCCTTCACCTCCTACATCCGGCCTGACCTCGACACCATACTTGTGAATCAAAAATCCTTGAAACCTTAAATCACGGTAAGGTATGCATATAACTGGTGGTGGTGTCCATATCAAGTTATGTCTGGCTTATTGGACGTATCAACATTAAATGATGGATAGTATTGTTTCATTCAGGCTAAATGTTCCTGATTTGCTCGAGAACCTGGCTCCACATGATTGCAGATCGATTCTTGTTGCAAACAGGATCTTCCTTAATGTGATCTGTCTCATTTCCTGCTTTAACGTTGCCTGCTTAAACGTGTTCATTTATCATTCTCTGGTTTTACGTTGCCTGGCTTAACGTGAGGTTTCTCCTTCCCTGGTTGACTTTGCCTGGCTTAACTTAATAGTTATGGGTTTACGTTGCCTGGCTTAACGTAATCTTTCTCAGTTTCCTAGGTTAACGTGGCCTGGCGTAACGTAATCTTCCAGTTTCCTTTACCCCATTGAAGACGGCCGTTATGCCCAACTCTAGTTTCGCGGTTGAAGGGGGACCAATGTCGTTTCTCATTTCTGCAGTCCAAAAAGGACCAGTCAAAGAAGACATGAATGTTTTGTTTCTCGGTCTGAAGGCGACCCGTCAAAGATGACATAATTTCTCGTTTCCCGGTGACTAACCCGGTCTAGAGTTATGCTGTGGTCGGTGCGACCCCGACTCTGCCTGTCCTGCGGTCTGAAAGAGACCCTGTCTATCCTGTTCTGCGGTCTAAGCATCATAAAGAAAGAAGAAAGCATGAGAAATGCTAAATGAAATGAAAAGGAAGAGCAAACAAAAAGGGGACCCTCGACTATTCTGTTCTGCAGTCTACACAGGAACCCAACCTATTCTGTTCTGCAGTCTACACAGGAACCCAACCTATTCTGTTCTGCAGTCTACACAGGAACCCAACCTATTCTTGCCTGTGGTCTACACAGGAACCCAACCTATTCTGTTCTGCAGTCTACACAGGAACCCAACCTATTCATGTCTGCGGTCTACACAGGAACCCAACCTATTCTGTTCTGCGGTCTACACAGGAACCCAACCTATTCTTGTCTGCGGTCTACACAGGAACCCAACCTATTCTTGTCTGCGGTCTACACAGGAACCCAACCTATTCATGTCTGCGGTCTACACAGGAACCCAACCTATTCTTGTCTGGGGTCTACACAGGAACCCAACCTATTCTTGTCTGCGGTCTACACAGGAACCCAACCTATTCTTGCCTGTGGTCTACACAGGAACCCAACCTATTCTTGTCTGTGGTCTACACAGGAACCCAACCTATTCATGTCTGCGGTCTACACAGGAACCCAACCTATTCTTGTCTGCGGTCTACACAGGAACCCAACCTATTCATGTCTGCGGTCTACACAGGAACCCAACCTATTCTTGTCTGTGGTCTACACAGGAACCCAACCTATTCTTGCCTGTGGTCTACACAGGAACCCAACCTATTCTGTTCTGCAGTCTACACAGGAACCCAACCTATTCATGTCTGCGGTCTACACAGGAACCCAACCTATTCTGTTCTGCGGTCTACACAGGAACCCAACCTATTCTTGTCTGCGGTCTACACAGGAACCCAACCTATTCTTGTCTGCGGTCTACACAGGAACCCAACCTATTCTTGTCTGCGGTCTACACAGGAACCCAACCTATTCTTGTCTGCGGTCTACACAGGAACCCAACCTATTCTTGCCTGCGGTCTACACAGGAACCCAACCTATTCTTGTCTGCGGTCTACACAGGAACCCAACCTATTCTTGTCTGCGGTCTACACAGGAACCCAACCTATTCTTGTCTGCGGTCTACACAGGAACCCAACCTATTCTTGTCTGTGGTCTACACAGGAACCCAACCTATTCTTGCCTGTGGTCTACACAGGAACCCAACCTATTCTGTTCTGCAGTCTACACAGGAACCCAACCTATTCATGTCTGCGGTCTACACAGGAACCCAACCTATTCTTGCCTGTGGTCTACACAGGAACCCAACCTATTCTTGTCTGTGGTCTACACAGGAACCCAACCTATTCATGTCTGCGGTCTACACAGGAACCCAACCTATTCTTGTCTGCGGTCTACACAGGAACCCAACCTATTCATGTCTGTGGTCTACACAGGAACCCAACCTATTCTTGTCTGTGGTCTACACAGGAACCCAACCTATTCTTGCCTGTGGTCTACACAGGAACCCAACCTATTCTGTTCTGCAGTCTACACAGGAACCCAACCTATTCATGTCTGCGGTCTACACAGGAACCCAACCTATTCTTGTCTGCGGTCTACACAGGAACCCAACCTATTCTTGTCTGCGGTCTACACAGGAACCCAACCTATTCTTGTCTGCGGTCTACACAGAAACCCAACCTATTCATGTCTGCGGTCTACACAGGACCCCAACCTATTCATGTCTGCGGTCTACACAGGAACCCAACCTATCCGTTCCTTGGGTTCAAAAGGAACCCCCCGCTATCAATTCCAGGATCTTAAAAAAAACCCTATACGTTACAGTGGTAGTTCTGATCCACACTATCCTGTACTGCGGTCTACACGAGACCCCAATCTGTCCTTGTCCATGGTCTAGCTTGACCCCAAACCTATCTTTCATGCGGTCTGTCCGGACCCCGTTATCAATTTCGGTATCTGTTCGGATCCTGCTATACTTTAGTGCTGTATATCTAGATCGGCACTATTAGGTTCTGCGGTCGATCTAGACCCTGTATCCTGGTCTGCGGTCCATTGTGACCTTCCTCGATCTTGGCTTTGTTTAACTAGACCCTCTTAACTCTGGGTTAACATGAATTTGTGCAGGCTCCCCCTCAGAAGTTCTCTCCTGACTACATTTCTATTTGCTTAGGAAATCTCTGCGGCTGTAGGTAAGGTATAGATTTATTTTATTCCTATAAAATAATCTCTTTTGGGGGGATTCTGCTTTAGCAGATATCAGCATCACTACCCCTTGAATATCCTAATTCAGGATGGAGTCCGATCGCCAAAGACTTTGCACTATTCAAATATTGTGCAATTGTAATAAATTATTGTTGAACTCTATAACAGTCTCTCCTGATTGAAATAATAATAATAATCATAATATTAATAATCATAATAATCAGACGTGACCTTGAATGACTTAAAGATGATTTAAAGATGTTCAGCTCATAGTCATTTAATTTATAGTAAAAATTATAATATTAATAATAATGATGAAGCTGTAATTGGGTTCAAACAGTAATTGGGGTTAAAATATTCGTAATTCTCAACATGTATTGATTTAGTTTAGTTTCTTTGACATATTATTGTTATAATAGTTTGTTGTTTGGAACATGTAGTTTCTTTGTTCTGGATGTTATTGTAAACTTGATGACAACATGTCGTCTGGTATAATTTATTAAGTACTTTATGAAGTAAAATCTCAAAGAAGTCAAGGAAAATATAGAGAATAAAATATAACAGACATCTGAATCATCAATAATAAATAATTTAAAACTCCTTTAAAACAAACATGATCAGAGAGAAGTGAAAACTGCAGCAGTCAGATTGTTGCACCTGTGTGAACAAACACACACACTGATGTGTACACTGTAGCCGTGAGGAGCTAATGAGAGCTAACGGAGCCTTAATGACTCCATCATTAACCGTTAGCCGCCTGATGAGCTTAGCACTAACGCGGGTTAGCACAGCATGCTACGCTAATGACCCCGCCATTAGCTTAATGAGCTCAGTGTGAGCTGCTAGCCGCTAGCTGCTAGCAATCACCACAGTATACTGACTTTAAGAGTCACGTGACCTGATCACCTGCACACTTGGTCCTGGCTCGGAGCGGTGGGCCGGGGTTTCCCGTGCCTCCGTCCAGGGGCCGTGTGAGCAGCACGCTGATCTCGTACTCGGTGTCGGGGTCCAGGTGTCCGATCTTGTGGGTGGGCTTATCCACGGGGGTGGTGTCAATCAACATGCCCGACATCGTACGGTACTCCACCTGGAGAACAATGAGCATGTGTGATGATCTTCCACAGCAGCATGAGTCCTGACCACCAGAACCCCCTCACAGATCCCTAGAACCTCATCAACGACAACAAAAAACCCCACACAGATCTCTAGAAACTCATCAACGACCACAAGAACCCCTTCACAGATCTCTAGAACCTAATCAACGACCAAAAGAACCCCCTCACAGATCTCTAGAACCTATTCAACAACAGGAACCCCTTCACAGAGCTCTAGAACCTCGTCAACGACAACAAGAACCCCCTCACAGATCTCTAGAACCTCATCAAGGATAACAAGAACCCCCTCACAGATCTCTAGAACCTCATCAACGACAACAAAAAACCCCACACAGATCTCTAGAAACTCATCAACGACCACAAGAACCCCTTCACAGATCTCTAGAACCTAATCAACGACCAAAAGAACCCCCTCACAGATCTCTAGAACCTATTCAACAACAGGAACCCCTTCACAGAGCTCTAGAACCTCGTCAACGACAACAAGAACCCCCTCACAGATCTCTAGAACCTCATCAAGGATAACAAGAACCCCCTCACAGATCTCTAGAACCTATTCAACAACAACAAACCCCTTCACAGAGCTCTAGAACCTCGTCAACGACAACAAGAACCCCATCTCTAGAACCTATTCAACACACCAAGAACCCCTTCACAGATCCCTAGAACCTCATCAAGGATAACAAGAACCTCACAGATCTCTAGAACCTCATCAAGGATAACAAGAACCCTCACAGATCTCTAGAACCTATTCAACAACACCA
>JACSYO010000325.1:0-14416 GCA_016806645.1 Ophiodon elongatus | reverse complement strand
TGACAAGAGGCCAAAAGTGGATTTTCTTGAAAGATACACAGTTTACTCGATTTTCCTCAAAACATTGTCCCAGAACAGCAGACTCTCAAGTTTCAAATTAATTTCATGAATACTTGATGTTTTCATCACTTTTCTGCCTTAAAGCTGCATTTCCACGGCGTATGCTCTTAAAAGACGTTTCGGCTGGCAAGAGGCCAAAAGTGGATTTTGTTGAAAAATACACAGTTTACTTGATTTTCCTCAAAACATTGTCCCAGAACAGCAGACTCTGACGTTTCATGTTAATTTCATGAATACGTGATGTTCTCATCATTTTTCTGCCTTAAAGCTGCATTTTCAGTATTCATGGTCTGAAAAGACGTTTCGGCTGGCAAGAGACTAAGAGTGGATTTTTTTGAAAAATACAAAGTTTACTTGATTTTCCTCAAAACATTGTCCCAGAACAGCAGACTCTCAAGTTTCAAGTTAATTTCATGAATACATGATGTTTTCATTACTATTCTGCCTTAAAGCTGCATTTCCACGTTGTATGCTCTTAAAAGACGTTTAGGCTGACAAGAGGCCAAAAGTGGATTTTGTTGAAAGATACACAGTTTACTTGATTTTCCTCAAAACATTGTCCCAGAACAGCAGACTCTCAAGTTTCAAATTAATTTCATGAATACTTGATGTTTTCATCACTTTTCTGCCTTAAAGCTGCATTTCCACGTCGTATGCTCTTAAAAGACGTTTCGGCTGGCAAGAGGCCAAAAGTGGATTTTGTTGAAAAATACACAGTTTACTTGATTTTCCTCAAAACATTGTCCCAGAACAGCAGACTCTCAAGTTTCATGTTATTTTCATGAATACATGATGTTCTCATCATTTTTCTGCATTAAAGCTGCATTTCCACGTTGTATGCTCTTAAAAGACATTTAGTCTGACAAGAGGCCAAAAGTGGATTTTGTTGAAAGATACACAGTTTACTTGATTTTCCTCAAAACATTGTCCCAGAACAGCAGACTCTCATGTTTCATGTTAACTTCATGAATACATGATGTTCTCATCATTTTTCTGCCTTAAAGCTGCATTTTCAATATTCATGGTCTGAAAAGACGTTTCGGCTGGCAAGAGGCCAAAAGTGGATTTTGTTGAAAAATACACAGTTTACTTGATTTTCCTCAAAACATTGTCCCAGAACAGCAGACTCTCAAGTTTCATGTTATTTTCATGAATACATGATGTTCTCATAATTTTTCTGAATTAAAGCTGCATTTCCACGTCGTATGCTCTTAAAAGACGTTTCGGCTGGCAAGAGGCCAAAAGTGGATTTTGTTGAAAAATACACAGTTTACTTGATTTTCCTCAAAACTTTGTCCCAGAACAGCAGACTCTCAAGTTTCAACTTAATTTCATGAATACATGACGTTTTCATTACTATTCTGCCTTAAAGCTGCATTTCCACGTTGTATGCTCTTAAAAGACATTTAGGCTGACAAGAGGCCAAAAGTGGATTTTGTTGAAAGATACACAATTTACTTGATTTTCCTCAAAACATTGTCCCAGAACAGCAGACTCTCAAGTTTCAAATTAATTTCATGAATACTTGATGTTTTCATCACTTTTCTGCCTTAAAGCTGCATTTCCACGTCGTATGCTCTTAAAAGACGTTTCGGCTGGCAAGAGGCCAAAAGTGGATTTTGTTGAAAAATACACAGTTTACTTGATTTTCCTCAAAACATTGTCCCAGAACAGCAGACTCTCAAGTTTCAAGTTAATTTCATGAATACATGACGTTTTCATTACTATTCTGCCTTAAAGCTGCATTTCCACGTTGTATGCTCTTAAAAGACATTTAGGCTGACAAGAGGCCAAAAGTGGATTTTGTTGAAAGATACACAGTTTACTTGATTTTCCTCAAAACATTGTCCCAGAACAGCAGACTCTCAAGTTTCAAATTAATTTCATGAATACTTGATGTTTTCATCACTTTTCTGCCTTAAAGCTGCATTTCCACGTCGTATGCTCTTAAAAGACGTTTCGGCTGGCAAGAGGCCAAAAGTGGATTTTGTTGAAAAATACAAAGTTTACTTGATTTTCCTCAAAACATTGTCCCAGAACAGCAGACTCTCAAGTTTCAAGTTAATTTCATGAATACATGACGTTTTCATTACTATTCTGCCTTAAAGCTGCATTTCCACGTTGTATGCTCTTAAAAGACATTTAGGCTGACAAGAGGCCAAAAGTGGATTTTGTTGAAAGATACACAGTTTACTTGATTTTCCTCAAAACATTGTCCCAGAACAGCAGACTCTCAAGTTTCAAATTAATTTCATGAATACATGATGTTCTCATCATTTTTCTGCCTTAAAGCTGCATTTTCAGTATTCATGGTCTTAAAAGACGTTTCGGCTGGCAAGAGGCCAAAAGTGGATTTTGTTGAAAAATACACAGTTTAGTTAATTTTCCTCAAAACATTGTCCCAGAACAGCAGACTCAAGTTTCAAGTTAATTTCATGAATACATGATGTTCTCATCACTTTTCTGCCTTATAGCTGCATTTCCACGTTGTATGCACTTGAAAGACGTTTCTGTTGGGAAGAGGCCAAAAGTGGATTTTGTTGAAAAATAGAAAGTTTAATTGATTTTCCTCAAAACATTTTCCCAGAACAGCAGACTTTCAAGTGTCATGTTAATTTCATGACTACATGATGTTCTCATCACTTTTCTGCCTTAAAGCTATATGTCCAAGTTGTATGCTCTGAAAAGACGTTTTGGCTGGCAAGAGGCCAAAAGTTGATTTTGTTGAAAAGTACACAGTTTACTCGATTTACCTCAATAAATTGTGCCTGGACAGCAGACTCTCAAGTTTCAAGTTAATTTCATGAATACATGATGTTCCCATCAGTTTTCTGCCTTAAAGCTGCATTTCCACGTTGTATGCTCTTAAAAGACTTTTCCGCTGGCAAGAGGCCAAAAGTGGATTTTATTGAAAAATACACAGTTTACTTGATATTCCTCTATAACACCTCCCAGAAGAGCGAACTTTTAAGGTTCATGTTATATTCATGAATACATGATGTTTGAATCACCTTTCTGCCTTAACAGTTTTTCTTTCAGTTTTTATGGTCTCAAAAGGCTTTTCAGCCTGTGAAGAGGCCAAAAGTGGATTTTGTTGTAAAATACACAGTTTACTTGATATTCCTCTGTAACGTCTCCCAGAATAGCAGACTTTTAAGATTCATGTTATGTACATGAATTTATGATGTTTCCATCACTTTTCCGACTGAAAAAAGAATTTTCATTTTTTATGGTCTCAAAACGCGTTTCAGCCTGCGAAGAGGCCAAAAGTGGATTTTGTTGTAAAATACACAGTTTACTTGATATTCCTCTGTAACATCTCCGAGAAGAGCGAACTTTCAAGGTTCATGTTATATTCATGAATACATGATGTTTGAATCACCTTTCTGCCTTAAAAAATTATTTTCAGTTTTTATGGTCTCAAAAGGCTTTTCAGCCTGCGAAGATGCCAAAAGTGGATTTTGTTGTAAAATACACAGTTTACTTGATATTCCTCTATAACGTCTCCCAGAATAGCAGACTTTTAAGATTCATGTTATGTACATGAATATGTGATGTTTCCATCACTTTTCTGCCATAAAAAAGAATTTTCATTTTTTATGGTCTAAAAGGCGTTTCAGCCTGTGAAGAGGCAAAAAGTGGATTTTGTTGTAAAATACACAGTTTACTTGATATTCCTCTATAACGTCTCCCAGAATAACAGACTTTCAAGCTTCATGTTATGTACATAAATATTTGATGTTTCCATCACGTTTCTGACTGAAAAAAGAATTTTCAGTTTTTTATGGTCTCAAAACGCGTTTCAGCCTGCGAAGAGGCCAAAAGTGGATTTTGTTGTAAAATACACAGTTTACTTGATATTCCTCTATAACATCTCCCAGAAGAGCGAACTTTTAAGGTTCATGTTATATTCATGAATACATGATGTTTGAATCACCTTTCTGCCTTAAAAAATAATTTTCAGTTTTTATGGTCTCAAAAGGCTTTTCAGCCTGCGAAGATGCCAAAAGTGGATTTTGTTGTAAAATACACAGTTTACTTGATATTCCTCTATAACGTCTCCCAGAATAGCAGACTTTTAAGATTCATGTTATGTATATGAATGTATGATGTTTCCATCACTTTTCTGACTGAAAAAAGAATTTTCAGTTTTTTATGGTCTCAAAAGGCGTTTCAGCCTGCGAAGAGGCCAAAAGTGGATTTTGTTGTAAAATACACAGTTTACTTGATATTCCTCTATAACATCTCCCAGAAGAGCGAACTTTTAAGGTTCATGTTATATTCATGAATACATGATGTTTGAATCACCTTTCTGCCTTAAAAAATAATTTTCAGTTTTTATGGTCTCAAAAGGCTTTTCAGCCTGCGAAGATGCCAAAAGTGGATTTTGTTGTAAAATACACAGTTTACTTGATATTCCTCTCTAACGTCTCCCAGAATAGCAGACTTTTAAGATTCATGTTATGTACATGAATATATGATGTTTCCATCACTTTTCTGACTGAAAAAAGAATTTTCATTTTTTATGGTCTCAAAACGCGTTTCAGCCTGCGAAGAGGCCAAAAGTGGATTTTGTTGTAAAATACACAGTTTACTTGATATTCCTCTGTAACATCTCCCAGAAGAGCGAACTTTCAAGGTTCATGTTATATTCATGAATACATGATGTTTGAATCACCTTTCTGCCTTAAAAAATTATTTTCAGTTTTTATGGTCTCAAAAGGCTTTTCAGCCTGCGAAGATGCCAAAAGTGGATTTTGTTGTAAAATACACAGTTTACTTGATATTCCTCTATAACGTCTCCCAGAATAGCAGACTTTTAAGATTCATGTTATGTACATGAATATGTGATGTTTCCATCACTTTTCTGCCATAAAAAAGAATTTTCATTTTTTATGGTCTAAAAGGCGTTTCAGCCTGTGAAGAGGCAAAAAGTGGATTTTGTTGTAAAATACACAGTTTACTTGATATTCCTCTATAACGTCTCCCAGAATAACAGACTTTCAAGCTTCATGTTATGTACATAAATATTTGATGTTTCCATCACGTTTCTGACTGAAAAAAGAATTTTCAGTTTTTTATGGTCTCAAAACGCGTTTCAGCCTGCGAAGAGGCCAAAAGTGGATTTTGTTGTAAAATACACAGTTTACTTGATATTCCTCTATAACATCTCCCAGAAGAGCGAACTTTTAAGGTTCATGTTATATTCATGAATACATGATGTTTGAATCACCTTTCTGCCTTAAAAAATAATTTTCAGTTTTTATGGTCTCAAAAGGCTTTTCAGCCTGCGAAGATGCCAAAAGTGGATTTTGTTGTAAAATACACAGTTTACTTGATATTCCTCTCTAACGTCTCCCAGAATAGCAGACTTTTAAGATTCATGTTATGTATATGAATGTATGATGTTTCCATCACTTTTCTGACTGAAAAAAGAATTTTCAGTTTTTTATGGTCTCAAAACGCATTTCAGCCTGCGAAGAGGCCAAAAGTGGATTTTTTTGTAAAATACACAGTTTACTTGATATTCCTCTATAACATCTCCCAGAAGAGCGAACTTTTAAGGTTCATGTTATATTCATGAATACATGATGTTTGAATCACCTTTCTGCCTTAAAAAATAATTTTCAGTTTCTATGGTCACAAAAGGCTTTTCAGCCAGCGAAGATGCCAAAAGTGGATTTTGTTGTAAAATACACAGTTTACTTGATATTCCTCTCTAACGTCTCCCAGAATAGCAGACTTTTAAGATTCATGTTATGTATATGAATGTATGATGTTTCCATCACTTTTCTGACTGAAAAAAGAATTTTCAGTTTTTTATGGTCTCAAAACGCGTTTCAGCCTGCGAAGAGGCCAAAAGTGGATTTTGTTGTAAAATACACAGTTTACTTGATATTCCTCTATAACATCTCCCAGAAGAGCGAACTTTTAAGGTTCATGTTATATTCATGAATAAATGATGTTTGAATCACCTTTCTGCCTTAAAAAATAATTTTCAGTTTTTATGGTCTCAAAAGGCTTTTCAGCCTGCGAAGATGCCAAAAGTGGATTTTATTGTAAAATACACAGTTTACTTGATATTCCTCTCTAACGTCTCCCAGAATAGCATAATTTCAAGTTTCATGTTATGTACATGAATATTTGATGTTTCCATCACTGTTCTGTCTGAAAAAAGAATTTTCAGTTTTTATGGTCTCAAAAGGAGTTTCAGCCTGCGAAGACGCCAAAAGTGGATTTTGTTGTAAAATACACAGTTTACTTGATATTCCTCTATAATGTCTCCCAGAATAGCAGACGTTCAAGCTTCAAGTTATGTACATGAATATTTGATGTTTCCATCACTTTTCTGCCTTAAAAAAGAATTTTCAGTTTTTATGGTCTCAAAAGGAGTTTCAGCCTGCGAAGAGGCCAAAAGTGGATTTTGTTGTAAAATACACAGTTTACTTGATATTCCTCTATAACGTCTCCCAGTATTACAGACTTTCAAGGTTCATGTTGTGTACATGAATATTTGATGTTTCCATCACCTTTCTGGCTTAAAAATGAATTTTCAGTTTTTATGGTCTCAAAAGGCGTTTCAGCCTGCGAAGAGGCCAAAAGTGGATTTTGTTGTAAAATACAAAGTTTACTTGATTTTCCTCAAAAAATAGTCCCAGTACAGCAGACTCTCATATTTCGTGTTAACTTCATGAATACATGATGTTCTCATCATTTTTCTGCCTTAAAGCTGCATTTTCAGTATTCATGATCTGAAAAGACGTTTCGGCTGGGAAGAGGCCAAAAGTGGATTTTGTTGAAAAATACAAAGTTTACTTGATTTTCCTCAAAACATTGTCCCAGAAAAGCAGACTCTCAAGTTTCAAGTTAATTTCATGAATACATTATGTTCTCATCACTTTTCTGCCTTAAAGCTGCATTTTCAGTATTCATGGTCTGAAAAGACGTTTCGTTTGGCAAGAGGCCAAGAGTGGATTTTGTTGAAAAATACACAGTTTACTTGATTTTCCTCAAAACATTGTCCTAGAAAAGCAGACTCTCATGTTTCAAGTTAATTTCATGAATACTTGATGTTTTCATCACTTTTCTGCCTTAAAGCTTCATTTCCACATTGTATGCTCTTAAAAGACGTTTCGGCTGGCATGAGGCCAAAATTGGATTTTGTTGAAAAATACACAATTTACTTGATTTTCCTAAAACAATAGTCCCGGTACAGCAGACTCTCATGTTTCATGTTAACTTCATGAATACATGATGTTCTCATCATTTTTCTGCCTTAAAGCTGCATTTTCAGTATTCATGACCTGAAAAGACGTTTCGGCTGGGAAGAGGCCAAAAGTGGATTTTGTTGAAAAATACAAAGTTTACTTGATTTTCCTCAAAACATTGTCCCAGAAAATCAGACTCTCAAGTTTCAAGTTAATTTCATGAATACATTATGTTCTCATCACTTTTCTGCCTTAAAGCTGCATTTCCACGTCGTATGCTCTTAAAAGACATTTCGGCTGGCAAGAGGCCAAAATTGGATTTTGTTGAAAATCACACAGTTTACTTGATTTTCCTCAAAACATTGTCCCAGAACAGCAGACTCTCAAGTTTCAAATTAATTTCATGAATACATGATGTTTTCATCACTTTTCTGCCTTAAAGCTGCATTTCCACGTTGTATGCTCTTAAAAGACGTTTCGGCTGGCATGAGGCCAAAAGTGGATTTTGTTGAAATTTACACAGTTTACTTGATTTTCCTCAAAACATTTTCCCAGAACAGCAGACTTTCAAGTGTCATGTTAATTTCATGAATATTTGATGTTTTCATCACTTTTCTGCCATAAAGCTTCATTTCCACATTGTATGCTCTTAAAAGATGTTTAGGCTGGCATTAGGTCAAAAGTGGATTTTGTTGAAAAATTACACAATTTACTTGATTTTCCTCAAAACATTTTCCCAGAACAGCAGAATTTCAAGTGTCATGTTAATTTCATGACTACATGATGTTCTCATCACTTTTCTGCCTTAAAGCTCTATTTCCACGTTGTATACTCTTAAAAGACGTTTCTTCTGTCTAGAGGCCAAAAGTGGATTTTGTTGAAAAATACACAGTTTACTTGATTTTCCTCAAAAAATAAGCCTAGTACAGCAGACTCTCACGTTTCATTTTAATTTCATGAATACATGACGTTCTAATCATTTTTCTGCCTTTAAGCTGCATTTTCAGTATTCATGGTCTGAAAATAACGTTTCGGCTGGCACGAGGCCAAAAGTGGATTTTGTTGAAAAATACAAAGTTTACTTGATTTTCCTCAAAACATTGTCCCAGAACAGCAGACTCTCAAGTTTCAAGTTAATTTCATGAATACATGACGTTTTCATTACTATTCTGCCTTAAAGATGCATTTTCAGTATTCATGGTCTGAAAAGACGTTTCGGCTGGGAAGAGGCCAAAAGTGGATTTTGTTGAAAAATACACAGTTTACTTGATTTTCCTCAAAACATTGTCCCAGAACAGCAGACTCTCAAGTTTCAAATTAATTTCATGAATACTTGATGTTTTCATCACTTTTCTGCCATAAAGCTTCATTTCCACGTTGTATGCTCTTTAAAAGACGTTTCGGCTGGCATGAGTCCAAAAGTGGATTTGTTTGAAAAATACACAATTTACTTGATTTTCCTCAAGAAATAGTCCCGGTACAGCAGACTCTCATGTTTCATGTTAACTTCATGAATACATGATGTTCTCCTCATTTTTCTGCCTTAAAGCTGCATTTTCAGTATTCATGGTCTGAAAAGACGTTTCGGCTGGCATGAGGCCAAAAGTGGATTTTGTTGAAAAATACACAGTTTACTTGATTTTCCTCAAGAAATAGTTCCGGTACAGCAGACTCTCATGTTTCATGTTAACTTCATGAATACATGATGTTCTCCTCATTTTTCTGCCTTAAAGATGCATTTTCAGTATTCATGGTCTGAAAAGACGTTTCGGCTAGGAAGAGGCCAAAAGTGGATTTTGTTGAAAAATACACAGTTTACTTGATTTTCCTCAAAACATTGTCCCAGAACAGCAGACTCTCAAGTTTCAAGTTAATTTCATGAATACTTGATGTTTTCATCACTTTTCTGCCTTAAAAATGCATTTCCACGTCGTATGCTCTTAAAAGACGTTTCGGCTGGCAAGAGGCCAAAAGTGGATTTTGTTGAAAAATACACAATTTACTTGATTTTCCTCAAAAAATACGCCTAGTACAGCAGACTCTCAAGTTTCAAGTTAATTTCATGAATACATGATGTTCTCATCACTTTTCTGCCTTAAAGCTGCATTTCCAGTTGTATGCTCTTAAAAGACGTTTCGGCTGGCAAGAGGCCAAAAGTGGATTTTGTTGAAAAATACACAGTTTACTTGATTTTCTGCAAAACATTGTCCTAGAACAGCAGACTCTCAAGTGTCATGTTAATTTCATGAATACTTGATGTTTTCATCACTTTTCTGCCTTAAAGCTGCATTTCCACGTTGTATGCTCTTAAAAGACGTTTCGGCTGGCAAGAGGCCAAAAGTGGATTTTGTTGAAAGATACACAGTTTACTTGATTTTCCTCAAAACATTGTCCCAGAACAGCAGACTCTCAAGTTTCATGTTAATTTCATGAATACATGATGTTCTCATCATTTTTCTGCCTTAAAGCTGCATTTTCAATATTCATGGTCTGAAAAGACGTTTCGGCTTGAGAAGAGGCCAAAAGTGGATTTTGTTGAAAAATACACAGTTTACTTGATTTTCCTCAAAACATTGTCCCAGAAAAGCAGACTCTCAAGTTTCAAGTTAATTTCATGAATACATGACGTTTTCATTACTATTCTGCCTTAAAGCTGCATTTCCACGTTGTATGCTCTTAAAAGACATTTAGGCTGACAAGAGGCCAAAAGTGGATTTTCTTGAAAGATACACAGTTTACTTGATTTTCCTCAAAACATTGTCCCAGAACAGCAGACTCTCAAGTTTCAAATTAATTTCATGAATACTTGATGTTTTCATCACTTTTCTGCCTTAAAGCTGCATTTCCACGTCGTATGCTCTTAAAAGACGTTTCGGCTGGCAAGAGGCCAAAAGTGGATTTTGTTGAAAAATACACAGTTTACTTGATTTTCCTCAAAACATTGTCCCAGAACAGCAGACTCTCAAGTTTCATGTTATTTTCATGAATACATGATGTTCTCATCATTTTTCTGCATTAAAGCTGCATTTCCACGTTGTATGCTCTTAAAAGACATTTAGTCTGACAAGAGGCCAAAAGTGGATTTTGTTGAAAGATACACAGTTTACTTGATTTTCCTCAAAACATTGTCCCAGAACAGCAGACTCTCATGTTTCATGTTAACTTCATGAATACATGATGTTCTCATCATTTTTCTGCCTTAAAGCTGCATTTTCAATATTCATGGTCTGAAAAGACGTTTCGGCTTGAGAAGAGGCCAAAAGTGGATTTTGTTGAAAAATACACAGTTTACTTGATTTTCGTCAAAACATTGTCCCAGAAAAGCAAACTCTCAAGTTTCATGTTATTTTCATGAATACATGATGTTCTCATAATTTTTCTGCATTAAAGCTGCATTTCCACGTTGTATGCTCTTAAAAGACATTTAGGCTGACAAGAGGCCAAAAGTGGATTTTCTTGAAAGATACACAGTTTACTTGATTTTCCTCAAAACATTGTCCCAGAACAGCAGACTCTCAAGTTTCAAATTAATTTCATGAATACTTGATGTTTTCATCACTTTTCTGCCTTAAAGCTGCATCGTCGTAGCTCTTAAAAGACGTTCGCTTGGCAAGAGGCCAAAAGTGGATTTTGTTGAAAAATACAAAGTTTACTTGATTTTCCTCAAAACATTGTCCCAGAACAGCAGACTCTCAAGTTTCAAGTTAATTTCATGAATACATGACGTTTTCATTACTTTTCTGCCTTAAAGCTGCATTTCCAGTAGTATGCTCTTAAAAGACGTTTCGGCTGGCAAGAGGCCAAAAGTGGATTTTGTTGAAAAATACACAGTTTACTTGATTTTCCTCAAAACATTGTCCCAGAACAGCAGACTCTCAAGTTTCATGTTATTTTCATGAATACATGATGTTCTCATCATTTTTCTGCCTTAAGCTGCATTTCCACGTTGTATGCTCTTAAAAGACGTTTCGGCTGGCAAGAGGCCAAAAGTGGATTTTGTTGAAAAATACACAGTTTACTTGATTTTCCTCAAAACATTGTCCCAGAACAGCAGACTCTCATGTTTCATGTTAATTTCATGAATACATGATGTTCTCATCATTTTTCTGCCTTAAAGCTGCATTTTCAGTATTCATGGTCTGAAAAGACGTTTCGGCTGGGAAGAGGCCAAAAGTGGATTTTGTTGAAAAATACACAGTTTACTTGATTTTCCTCAAAACATTGTCCCAGAACAGCAGACTCTCAGTTTCGTTAATTTCATGAATACATGACGTTTTCATTACTATCTGCCTTAAAGCTGCATTTCACGTTGTATGCTCTTAAAAGACATTTAGGCTGACAAGAGGCCAAAAGTGATTTTGGATACACAGTTTACTTGATTTTCCTCAAAACATTGTCCCAGAACAGCAGACTCTCAAGTTTCAAATTAATTTCATGAATACTTGATGTTTTCATCACTTTTCTGCCTTAAAGCTGCATTTCCACGTCGTATGCTCTTAAAAGACGTTTCGGCTGGCAAGAGGCCAAAAGTGGATTTTGTTGAAAAATACACAGTTTACTTGATTTTCCTCAAAACATTGTCCCAGAACAGCAGACTCTCAAGTTTCAAGTTAATTTCATGAATACATGATGTTCTCATCACTTTTCTGCCTTAAAGCTGCATTTCCACGTTGTATGCTCTTAAAAGACATTTAGGCTGACAAGAGGCCAAAAGTGGATTTTGTTGAAAGATACACAGTTTACTTGATTTTCCTCAAAACATTGTCCCAGAACAGCAGACTCTCAAGTTTCATGTTATTTTCATGAATACATGATGTTCTCATCATTTTTCTGCATTAAAGCTGCATTTCCACGTTGTATGCTCTTAAAAGACATTTAGTCTGACAAGAGGCCAAAAGTGGATTTTGTTGAAAGATACACAGTTTACTTGATTTTCCTCAAAACATTGTCCCAGAACAGCAGACTCTCATGTTTCATGTTAACTTCATGAATACATGATGTTCTCATCATTTTTCTGCCTTAAAGCTGCATTTTCAATATTCATGGTCTGAAAAGACGTTTCGGCTTGAGAAGAGGCCAAAAGTGGATTTTGTTGAAAAATACACAGTTTACTTGATTTTCGTCAAAACATTGTCCCAGAAAAGCAAACTCTCAAGTTTCATGTTATTTTCATGAATACATGATGTTCTCATAATTTTTCTGCATTAAAGCTGCATTTCCACGTTGTATGCTCTTAAAAGACATTTAGGCTGACAAGAGGCCAAAAGTGGATTTTCTTGAAAGATACACAGTTTACTTGATTTTCCTCAAAACATTGTCCCAGAACAGCAGACTCTCGTTTCATATTAATTTCATGAATACTTGATGTTTTCATCACTTTTCTGCCTTAATGCATTTCCACGTCGTATTTTAAAAGACGTTTCGGCTGGCAAGAGGCCAAAAGTGGATTTTGTTGAAAAATTACACAGTTTACTTGATTTTCCTCAAAACATTGTCCCAGAACAGCAGACTCTCAAGTTTCATGTTATTTTCATGAATACATGATGTTTTCATCATTTTTCTGCATTAAAGCTGCATTTCCAGTATGCTCTTAAAAGACATTTAGTCTGACAAGAGGCCAAAAGTGGATTTTGTTGAAAGATACACAGTTTACTTGATTTTCCTCAAAACATTGTCCCAGAACAGCAGACTCTCATGTTTCATGTTAACTTCATGAATACATGATGTTCTCATAATTTTTCTGCCTTAAAGCTGCATTTTCAGTATTCATGGTCTGAAAAGACGTTTCGGCTGGGAAGAGGCCAAAAGTGGATTTTGTTGAAAAATACACAGTTTACTTGATTTTCCTCAAAACATTGTCCCAGAACAGCAGACTCTCAAGTTTCATGTTATTTTCATGAATACATGACGTTTCATACTTTGCCTTAAAGCTGCATTTCCACGTTGTAGCGTCTTAAAAGACGTTTAGGCTGGCAAGAGGCCAAAAGTGGATTTTGTTGAAAAATACACAGTTTACTTGATTTTCCTCAAAACATTGTCCCAGAACAGCAGACTCTCAAGTTTCAAATTATCTGGCTTGCATGCTTTCATTAATTTTTTGCCTTAAAGCTGCATTTCTGCAGACATGTTCTTAAAAGACGTTTCGCTGGGAAGAGGCTAAAAGTGATTTTGTTGAAAAATACAATGTTTACTTGATTTTCTCAAAAGATTTTCCCTGAACAGCAGACTTTTAAGTTTCATGTTAATTTCATGAATAAATTATGTTTTAATCACTTTTCTGCCTTAAAGCTGCATTTCACGTTGTATGCTCTTAAAATATGTTTCGTCTGGCAAGAGGCCAAAGTGGATTTTGTTGAAAAATACACAGTTTACTTGATTTTTCTCAAAAAATAGTAGTACAGCAGACTCTCAAGTTTCATGTTATTTTCATGAGTCATGATGTTCTCATCATTTTTCTGCATGTGCTGTATTTCCACGTTGTACTTCTAAAGACGTTTTGGCTGGCAAGAGTTAAAAGTGGATTTTTGTTGAAAATACACAGTTTACTTGATTTTCCTCAAAACATTGTCCTGCAGAACAGCAGACTCTCAAGTTTCAAATTAATTTTATGAATACTTTATGTTTTCATCACTTTTCTGCCTTAAAGCTGCATTTCCACGTTGTATGCTCTTAAAAGACTTTTCGGCTGGCGTGAGGCCAAAAGTGGATTTTGTTGAAAAATACAAAGTTTACTTGATTTTCCTCAAAACATTGTCCCAGAACAGCAGACTCTCGAGTTTCATGTTATTTTCATGAATACATGATGTTTTCATTATTTTTCTGCATTAAAGCTGCATTTCCACGTTGTATGCTCTTGAAAGACTTTTAGGCTGGCAAGAGGCCAAAAGTGGATTTTGTTGAAAGATACACAGTTTACTTGATTTTCCTCAAAAAATTGTCCCAGTACAGCAGACTCTCAAGTTTCAAATTAATTTTATGAATACTTTATGTTTTCATCACTTTTCTGCCTTAAAGCTGCATTTCCACGTTGTATGCTCTTAAAAGACGTTTCGGCTGGCGTGAGGCCAAAAGTGGATTTTGTTGAAAAATACACAGTTTACTTGATTTTCCTCAAAACATTGTCCCAGAACAGCAGACTCTCGAGTTTC